>VRVR01000055.1:0-81533 GCA_009859145.1 Andalucia godoyi
CGTGTTCAACTCTGGTAAGAAAATGTGGTAAACCACCAAAAAGCCACTCAAGCGAATGCCTCAAGTTTACCAGACCGTATACCCTGCCCCGGACCCTGGTAAATGGTATGGTAACGAGACCGTTTGGGGTTTTTGTTTCCAGAAATGGAATTTTTGGGCTTGAGACTGTGATGCTGGATTCCCGCCTTGGCGGAATTTCCCTTTTTGGCGGCTGACTCCAGATAGAATTTCCATCTGCCAATTCGAATAGAAGCTACGTAAGAACGTAAATTGTGTAACGCTGCTTCTTGTCTGGTATTTCGCAATATTTATCTGTCGCATAAATACAAAAGTCGTTTCTGAATCATAATCATCTCTCGGAGGACTCTGTGGTGGCTTATTCTTTTGCCGGTACGACTGTGAGAATGGAACCATCAAGTTTTGGAATTTCTCCAACAAATAGCAGCACCTCCAGTCTTTCCCCTGTGGAACGAAAAAGAGGGAGTGCTTGGACGGTAGAGCAGCGATGTACACTGCTAAAACTCATTCGAAACTTCCAGGATCAGTTCGACGTTTTGCAGGAGAGTCCGGGGCGCCCGACTAACGCAGATGTTGTCACCTCTGACGGGAAGACGGTAGTTTCGTCTTGGGTTTCTTTCTTTCGCCAAATCGAGCAGGTCTCTTCCGATATCAACTACATGTTTACCAATTTTCCGGACTGCGTTTCACTCGCCACGCGTAACGCGGATTCTATGCGCCAGCAGTTTATGAAATTCATGCGTCCGCAATACCAGAAATGGATTCTTTTGTGGTGGGACACTGGGAACATAGATCCAGATAATCCATCCCTGACCTTCGGCGACGCAATGATGATCGTACCCGACGACTATCGCCCCCCAGATCCAACTGCGTTTCCCGCAGGACCCGAAAAGGAAGAGAAAGCCCAGGAGAAAGCCAGGTGGTTCAAAGGAAGAATTGCTGCGTATCGTCGGCAGTTTCCAACGTGGCAGTCCGACAGGAAGTGGTTAATGATAATGAAGCAGGTATGTCATGGTAAATGGACGTCTGGAATCGAGAACGCTTCCACATCTGGAACGCAGGAAGCATCCACTGCGTTGATGAATCGCATCCAAGCACACCGCAAACGGGTTGTGGGAGAATCATCATCCAGTGATCGCCCGGTGTTAGAGACTGCAGGAACAGTGCTTGCGGCTGCTCGACGTGAAGAGAAATCAAAAAGGAAGCGGGAGGATGAAGAAGAAAAGTACAGGGGAGTGTGGGAATCATTCTTCAAGGCCAAAGCTGAGTACTCCAAGGCCGCCGCGGCCCCTTCGGTAGAAGAATGTCAGCGACAACAACTTCTAGAACTATCTCAAGCCCAAAGCAAACTCCAGGAGACGTTGAAAGAAGATCAGCACAAATTCCAGACGGACATGCTGGAAAAGCAAGACAATTTGCAGTCAGCTCTTGCAAGGATTTTGGCCGAGTTAGACACACTCAAACGTGCAGTTCGGATGCAAGGTCTTTGCAATCCCGAAAATACATCTCCTGCAAGAGAGTAAAGAACACTTCTGTTCAATTAGGATCGCAGCAAAACAGAACAATTAGATCCGATTTATCTCATAACTGCTCACCAAGCGGCGACGTACGTCTCGCATCTGCGATGTTGCACAAAGTTCAGTCAAAAGATTTCGCACTTTGTTTCCGATGGAATACTGCTCTCTTGCTTCTTGAGTGGTTTCAAACGGAAGTACCGATGGAAGGGTTCCCAGGCGGTTCGGAGAATCCGTGCCAACAGCCATCTCGTCGTGGATCGGAGCACTTGGTGCTAAAACCAAACTATCCTGAAGTCGCTTGCAGATATTATGAATCACAATGCTTGCGCAAATGACACCTCGGAAGAGCTGAAGATCCCGAACATCGCTTCGTTGCGACAAGATCCTGAATCGCTCCTTTAGTTCCCCTATAACGCGTTCTACAAGGCATCGCCGACTTGATATGAAGTCATTATACTTGATCCTGCTGTCCACATTTGGACCCTTTAATTCGTCAATGTCGAACGGGCACATGAGATATCCTCGACAAGGATACCCGGAATCCGCGAGGAGGTAAAAGCCATTCGCTACCATTTCATTCCTGTGAGCGAAAGCCGACATGGCATGATACGCATTTGTGTCATGTATGGCTCCGGGATATCCGTACAACGCTTGAGTGATTGTTCCGTGAGCATCAATGATCAGTTGCGCTCCAACACACCATTTGTCCTTATGGTGATAATAGCGCTTTGCTTCGGGCTCATATTGCCGCGAAGGCTTGCGAATCTTGAACATCGTTCCATCAATGATTCCGACGCATCCGTCAAGGAAATGATACTCAGCGAAATCCATCGACATTTTTTCGTATTCTGTAAGAGTTTTCGGAAAACGAACGAACTTTTCTTCCAGCGATGATATCGCACATATTGTGCGTAGGTAAAATAACTTGATACTGGCCTTCGGAATCCCCCAGTATCGTTCCATTTGCCGGTATGTAATGTTATGTCTCATCTTGGATAATGTCAATAGCAGCTGTTTGTCGACTGGAAGCATGCGACTGCGGCCAACAAAATGCGAGAACGCAGAATGCGAGGAGATGTGTTCAAGGATGTACATGAATGTCCCATATTCTACGCCAAATTCGTCTTTGAAGAGCACGTCCGCAGCACCGCTGCGTTCCAGATACTCGTCCAAGGACAAATGATGGTGCACTCGATATGCTGGCCAGTTCGAGGAGTCCCTTCGCACCTGAATACGTCTCAGTTCAGTGGCATTCAGCGTTGCGAAGACAATGCACATGTCTTCATCAGAGTCATCCGTTGGAATTAACGTCTCTCCGGGCACCTCTTGTGGCTGAGCGGCGTCATCACCCCGCAACCCGGGGACAACATATGCATTGCCAGCTTCGGAAACATCTGTCTCCTCGGGCTGTTGTGTGGTCATTACCGATGTTGAATTACACACTGATATGTCCTCTGATCTTGAGATTGAAAGCACTTAAAAGCATCCGCCAAAAACTGAATGTCTGGCGGGCAAGCATTGGTCTGAGCTCAAGATCACAAGACGTGCTTCTACTGCGACGACACGAAACGTCCAATTCGAAGTTTCTAATCCCAGCTGTCGTACTTCCGTGACCACTCGAATGTCCAAATTTCCAATTCGTGTTCAGCTGTTTTGTCTGGTCGTAGTGTTACCAACCACATTTTCTTACCAGAGTTGAACACGCCCACAGTAAGTGACAATTGCGACAATTCACCGGGCTTGGGGGTACCACTCCTTGGCTCATTTGACGCTTGAAAATGTCTCCTTTAACTCAGGGTGCCCTCAAAAATAGAGTTCCCTAAACTGCAAACCCTAAAAGATTTCCGGAAATGCGAGCAGATGTTTAGGAGGAAAGTTTTGGAAAAATGAGCGAAAATTTTCGCGTTCGCAATTCCTAAAAGTTTGCTTTCTAACTCGTGTCTCCGAACATGAATGTCTCTGACGTCGAAGATGAAGATTCCGATTATCCAGAACGGAGGATCCAACGGTTTTTCGATTTGTGTCGCATGTTTTTAACTTTAGAGTCCGTCATCGCAGAGGCCGCTAGAGAACGACGATATGTTGGTCCTGCAGGCAAGCTATTGTCCTACGTGGATATTGACGAATTCGTTTTCCGGGCATCTGATAAGCTGTTTCATAAAATGATTCGGCTTGATAGAGAGCAGTTCGCGGGCTTGTGTTTGTATTTGCGGAATCACTTCGTTTTCTGTCATAGCACATCTGGTGTAGGTCGGAAGCAGAGGCCTGTTCATGTTCAACTGTTTGTTGTGCTGTGGCGTTTGGCTCACAATGCATCGTACAGCGAGGTCAGTTTCATTTTTCGCGTTGCGGAAGGCTCCATCAAAAATTACTCTGACAGAATTTGCAAAGCACTGGCACTCATGCACCAACAAGTGTCCAGGTTTCCACAAACTGTTGAACAAATGAAGTCTTCAGGATTGGCCTTCTTTGAATCTACTGTTTTGCCTGGCTGCATTGGTGTCATTGACGGAACACATATACCCATTCGTGCTCCACGGGAATGGGCTCCAGATTACTTCTGTTTCAAAAAGTACCACTCCTTGAACAACGTATGTGTCGTTGATGCGAGTCTTTGCTTTATTTATTCCCGGACTGGATTTCCTGGTGCAGCACATGACCAAGCAAATTTCGTGAACTCAGAATTATACGGCATGCGTTCCCTCATGAACGAAGCCGGGGTGTATATTCTCGGGGACACTGGCTATGCGTGTCGAGACTACATGTTATGCGGCTTCAAACAGCCACGAAATGGTAGTCTCACTTCTCGTCAAATACAGTTCAACACCAACCTCTCACGGGTGCGTGTTGTTGTGGAACGAGCTTTCGGTATTCTCAAAAGCAAGTGGAGGATTCTTCGACAACGTCTAGAAACAGATACCGTTTTTATGGCAATGCAGATCATCCTCGCGTGCTTTTTCTTGCACAACTATCAAATTCAATGGGACGATGGTACTGGAAAGTTATTCTGTCCAGAATTGTTCTCATTCTCAGCCGACTCTTTTCAGGCCATTGAGAATTTGATACCGCCTCCTGCATCAGGAGCTGCTGATTACGCCGATGATGAAGACGAAGAAGACGACATTGAAGAGTCGGAGGTGTCTTTGCATGTGTATGAAGACGAAAATCTTTTGCTTAACGAGGACGAATACAATTTCGTGGCGTCGGTGCGTCAGATGGAGGGCAATGGAGCTGCCAGGGAAGTCTTCCCAGATAGGTTCGCCGAAACTTTGGAAGACATATCATTCTCTTCTAATGAAAAAGTTGAGAAACAAAAAGGTGAAATGCTCAGAAAATTCGTCGCATCACAAGTTTACAACCTATCCGTATAGCATGGAAGTATGCATATTGGATGAAACTGCGCAGATCAGTGTCTCTTCAGTAATTCCAGAATAGACGACACCCCGTCTTTCAGGAAGGATAAATCTCTTTGCATTTCGGAAACGTCTGCTTTCACCTCAGAAAGATCTGACTTCACTCCAGATACGTCCGTCTTCACAGCAGACACTTCGGATTTGAAAGCCCCCAATTCCGAGAACTCTTCCGACGTTATAACCTCCCCGAAGAGACGGTGCATTGATTGGGGACGACTCCAGCCGTTGGTAAAGGAGTCGAACGCGGCTTTTGCAGATTGATACATGTCAAGCTGAGACATTCGCAAATCCTTAGAACTGCAGCCAGACCTCGAGTGGGAAACGTTCTCTTTCTCGGAAGACGATCGATCTCCGTCGGACTGCGGGGAGCGACCGGATGAAACTGAAGCCATCAACGCACCTGGCAAAGATCTGCGACTTGCTTCTTTCACACTGTCAAACTCTCTTGGATTCATAGTTGACAAGGTATTCGTAGATGATGGTTGACGAGCGAAAATGATTTCAAACACAGAAAACATGGGAGAGACCGTCTGAATCCATTGGCGTGCGAGAGCGATCTCCTTGGATCTTGACCGTTTGGCCTGGCTGTTTCTCAAAATCAGGCGAAAGAACGACTCCTCCTCCAGGTACCATTCTTCAGGACCGATTTCGAGACTGTCGCAAACATTCCCGTTGCCGATGAGAACATCATCACCGGACTCATTCCCTGAGTCTTCCAAGATTACGCCGGAACAGTCCTCCGATCGTGGGGTATCCTCTTCTAAGGTAAGGGCTCCAGAACCTGTGCGCGGTACCTTCTTGACAACGAAATCAAAGATCTGCTTTGCAAACACCGTCATTTTTTGCAGCACAGCGGGTGTGCGCTCCGCGGGAGGCTGATCAGAACGAACTTTGATCCAATCCGTCCGTTTGGATTCGAAAGACGGTCCGATCATCACCTCAAACAGATGCGGGACACTCACAATGTCCACTTGCGCTCCGCCAAACTTCACAAAAATTTTGCGTTTGACACTTCCGTCAGAGTTGCGCGCAGCACCATGGGGACGTTCGGCGTATACAGAGCGAACAGTTTCAGTATTTTCTTCAAAGACTGAAGCAAGACACTCGTAATCTGCGACAGACCACATTTTCTTCTTCCCGCGATTACCACCAACTTGTTTTAGTTCACCCTGTTTCACGCGCTTGCTGGCATTGCTGCTGTTCTCAGAAAGAGGAGGACCTTTGCGTTTGCCAGACACAACAGCGACGGAAGGGTCTTTTGCACCAACCCCAACCGGAACTCCATTTGGAAGTTGGAACTCTGTAGAGAAACCAGTTCCTGTGTTTGAACCGCTTGCCATCCGATGAAGAAACACGACCAATCAAGAAAAAGAAGAAAAAATGGAGGGAAAAAGTCAACACGCGCGGGAAAAAAAATTTAGGAAAAGTTTTTGGGGAAGGGGGTTTTTGGCCTTTTCTAAAGTGACACTCCTAAACGGATGGCTATCACTCACATCACATCAACGTTTCCTTTTATGACAAATTACCCGAAGTTTTTAGGGTTTGCAGTTTAGGGAACTCTATTTTTGAGGGCACCCTCAACGTTCCCAAGCTTTTCGTATGCTCGTTATGGGTCCGTCAATGTCTTTTGTCCGGTTCCTCCACTGTCATTCTTCGATTTCCTTCCTTACCTCCCGGGCCTCGTATCGTTGGATGTGTCGTTGAATGATTTGTCCATTCACTTGGATTTCGTCTTATCGCTTTCTCTCTTGTCAAATTTCGACCTTCGTAACAATCTTCGTGCTCGGAGACGGTTATTGTCGTCTTCGAATCAACAACGGTTTTCCTTTGATGCTTCAACCACTTATCCATATAGTGTCAATATGACGTACGTACAAGCAATTGTGGATGGCCATCTTCATTTCCAAGCAGATCCATCCTTCT
Source organism: Andalucia godoyi (assembly GCA_009859145.1). Taxonomy (NCBI): domain Eukaryota; class Jakobea; order Jakobida; family Andaluciidae; genus Andalucia; species Andalucia godoyi. The sequence continues at coordinate 6,872 of VRVR01000055.1, forward strand.
TTGACTACGAGAACTGCGTGTGTCGACCGGGGTTCTATGGCAAACCACCGCATTGCCAGAATTGCATGGCGAATGCAGAATGTTCGTATCAAAATGAGGGGCAAATTCCGTTCGGAAACATGTCAACGGCGTACGCGCAGAGCGGAAATATCCTGGCGGATCCTGGCTATTATGCATCACCTCCGGTTTCCTGGCTGCAAATGATGAACAACGAATCATATCCAAAGTCAATTGAAATCTGTGCTCAGGCCGGTACCGATCTGACCCCCTGCCAGGCCACGCAAGACCGACCGTGCAAAGACGGATACGAGGGCAGGCTGTGTGCCGGTTGCTCCCCAGGAAACTTCCGGGCTGGCGAACGATGCTTTGAATGCCCGAGTTCCGAAGGTCTGGTCATCTTTGCAACCGTCGTTATTCTCATCGCTGTTTGTTTGTTGCTATGGTCGTTCTTCGTAGGGTCCTCCTCTTCTGGTCTCGTCAAGGTGATTCTGTTCTTTTGGCAGGCTCTGTTCTTCATCCACCCATCGATGCCGCAGTCGTTGTATGTGTTCTCCAACAGCGTTTCGACCACCTCGATGCTCAGTCTTGCTGGGCCAGAGTGTTTTTTCAACAACTGGGACTACTACACGAACTACATTTTCACGGTGACTGCACCCATCTTTGCTGTCTTGATTGTGGGTCTGCTATGCATGGTTGGAATGGCCTGGATCTACCTCCGCAAGTTACCAAGAACGGTATGGAAGGCTTGGATTGACCGTTGTCGCCGGTCCGCAATTTTCCTGTACGTTTTCCTGTTCATGTCTGCGATCTCCACCGTTCTCGCTCCATTGGCGTGTGCAACGGATCCCGGGGACGGAAAGAAGTACATGCTGTTCTATCCCGATCAGCAGTGCCTACCGCTGATGCAAGCCGTGTCGTCGGGAGTCTTCTTGATCTATGCCTTCGCTGTTCCAAGCTGTCTTTCCTTCTTTGTGTGGCGCAGCGGCGTTCTCTCAAAGAGCGTGAAGGCCGACACGAGAAGGATGTATGTCTATTCGCTTCTCTTTGGATCCTACAAGGATGAACGACGATGGTGGGAGCTGGTGATCACCACTCGTCGAATTCTCTTTGTCGTCGCATATGTGACGATCCCGCGACTGTCCGAGCACCGCACGATGCTGGTTGCAGGCGTTCTCGTGCTCGCTGCGATTGTGCAGTCCGTTGCATCACCGTATCGCCGGAATCTCGAAAATTCCGTCGAGATCACGTCCCTTGGTCTGCTGCTGGTGAATCTGGTCTGCTCGGTTCAATCACAAGTCCTTGGGGTGCAGGATGTTGATGGAGCTGGTACAATTGTGTTTCTGTTGAATGTTTCGTTTTCGTTGACCGTTGTCAGCTTGCTCTTGTTCCAGTTTGGCTCCCGATTGCGCCATCAAAATACGCAGATATCGCTCGATGATCTTCAGGAACGGCTCCTGCAGACGGATGACGCCGAGCTTTGAGACATCAGGATCCGGTTTTCCCCCAGCGTTCCGAGACAACGGAACGAGTGTAACGGACACCTTCTTTCCCAGAGGAACGGAGGACCAACAAAATTTCACGTGATGTCTTGGTTATGACTTTTGCGCTGTGCGTAGGCGGTATCACTGGTGACAAAGAAAGTCGTGTTCTCTTCGAAACGGAAACCGATTTGCTTCTCCGATTCAGAACAAACACAGATGTCCGTCAAGTTTGTGGTTCCACCGGGAGTTTCCCCTTTTATTCTGACGAATGACGTGTATCCCAGCAAAAAGAAACTCTCCCACCTTGTATGCCCTTATTTGGAAAGTAAATTTCCCTATTCTGCACGTGTTTGAAAGAACTGTTGTTTTTGAATTCGGATCGACGTCACCCGACGTGGATGATCAGTTTGCGGAGCAGATTTTCGCAGGGTTGGAAATGATTTTGGTTATTTGATTACTTTTCCAAATTGGCATCTGTTTTCATACAATCCAATGTTTTTCAAGCATTGTTAACGACCGAGGTCAATTGGTGTTCCTTAATTCCGTGTTTGTTTCCCTCAAATGCCATGGTTGATCAACAAAGCAACAGTTGTATTGACGTTGCTGATTGTTGCCGTTTCCAATTGCAGCCTCGTGGTGTGGACTGAGGTGTGGTCTCCATCCGGAAATACTGCCTACAATAGTCTGGCGATTGCTCCAGATGGCACTTTGTATGTCGCATTCGAAGATGTTGTTATTAATGGCAAAGCAACGGTCTTGGCGTATTCTTCGGGAAGCTGGATCATCGTCGGCGTCCGTGGATTCTCTGCTTGGACTGCTTATTATACGAGTCTGGCGATTGCCCCAAACGGAACACCCTTTGTTGCGTACCTCGATGGCGGGAACAGTCAGAAGGCGACAGTGTTGCAGTATTCTGCGGGAGCGTGGAGCGTGGTGGGCATAGCTGGCTTCTCGTCTGGTGCTGCGGAGTTTACGAGCCTGTCGATTTCCTCAACTGGCATTCCCTATGTAGCTTTCCGGGATGTTGCATCCGGCGGCAAGACGACTGTGATGAAGTTTTCTTCGGGAAGCTGGAGTACTGTTGGTACTGCCGGATTTTCTGCAGGCACAGTTGGATTTGTAAGCCTGGCGATTGCGTCAGATGGTACTCCCTATGTTGCCTATGAAGACTTTATTAACGGCTACGCCGCAACTGTGATGAAGCACTCCTTGGGGAGTTGGAGTGTGGTCGGCACTGCTGGATTCTCTCCTGCTGGTGCACAGTACACAAGCCTCGCCATTGCGTCGGACGGTACTCCTTATGTGGCGTTTCAAGACAATGGACCAATGTATCAATATGCAACGGTGATGAGGTATTCTTTGGGATCATGGAGCATCGTTGGCGTCCGAGCTTTCTCTCCTGGAGTGGTTCAATACGTGAGTCTGTCGATTTCCTCGAATGGCACTCCCTTTGTTGCTTTCACCGATTCAGGTAATGGCAACAAAGCCACCGTCATGAAGTATTCCTCGGGTTCCTGGAGCGTTGTGGGAAATGCTGGTTTTTCTGCTGGAGCAGTGCTGTATACAAGCCTTGCGATTGCTTCGGATGGCACGCCGTACGTGGCGTTCGCAGATATTACAAATGGAAACAATGGAGTGGTGATGTATACTGCCTGTCCTGCTGGATCATATGGGCCGAATTCGATGAATTGCACACTGTGTGCAGTCGGGTCTTATTCTTTGACTCTCGACTCGAAAAACTGTACACGATGTCCTGTTCGAATGTGGTCGAATGTTACAGGTGCGTCTTCATACTCGGTTTGCATGTTTTGCCCGCAGGATACAGAGCCAAATGCGAATCAGTCGGCTTGTGTACAATCGTTTGTGGTTCTTGGCTGGGGTAGAAACAATCATGGTCAACTGGGTGACGGCACTTCGACCTTCAGGCCCACTCCATCCGTGGTCCCGGGTCTTTCCTCGGTTGTCAAGATAGCTGCTTGCGTTTCTCATTCATGTGCGTTGACAATATCGGGCACAGTAAGGTGTTGGGGCCTCAACAGCAATGGGCAACTTGGCGACAATACAACAACAGATCGATCCTCTCCTGTCATTGTTACGGAGCTATCCGATGATTGCAGTGGTTTGCGGCTACTATCACACTTGCGCTCTGCGATCAGGCGGAGGTGTGAGTTGCTGGGGCCGCAATCTTTCTGGTGAACTTGGAGACGGGACAACAATCGACCGACATTCTCCGGTCGTAGTTTCCGGGTTGTACGACGTTGTTTCTCTTGTCGCTGGAGCTGTTCACAATTGTGCAGTTCTATTGGGAGGTTCGGTACGGTGCTGGGGTTGGAACGGATACGGTCAGTTTGGGGATGGTTCTACGACGAACCAGAACGTTCCCACCACCGTTCCGGGACTCTCAGGAGTCGTTGCAATGGCTGCCGGATACGGGCATACCTGTTCGTTACTGTTGAACTCTACCGTGAAATGTGCTGGGCGAAATGATGCCGGACAACTTGGAGACGGGACCACGACCGAAAGCCATACAGTAGTCAGTGTAGCAGGCTTTTTGCCTGTGGCTTCCATATCCGCTGGCGAACTGCACACCTGTGTGTGGAGCAGCAATGGTACTGCTTTTTGCTGGGGTCATAATGGATACGGTCAATTGGGTGACGGCACCATGACGGATCGCTACTCTCCTGCCCCCGTCTCCGGGTTATCGGATGCACTTTCGATATCTGCAGGTGGATATGATACATGCGCTCTGATGCAGTTCGGGACTGTGTCGTGTTGGGGGAATAACGACTACGGCCAGCTTTGCGATGGCACTACCACGCAGCGATCCTTGCCATTTTCCATCTCCAACTTCTCAGGCGTTGCGAGTGTCTCTACTGGTTCTTACTTTTCTCTTGGTTTACAGATCTCGTGTTCTCCAGGATCCTTTATTACGCCCAGTGGAGAATGTCAATTGTGCTCTCCTGGAACCTATTCTAATGCGAGTCAGGCTGTATCGTGCATCGCGTGTCCAGTCGGGATGTGGTCGAATGCCACAGGAGCATCGTCCAAGACTGTTTGCTCATTCTGCCCATCGCAAATGGAGCCGAATGTAAATCGGTCCTCATGTGTAGTTTGCTCAATGTGCGCTGCGGGCCCGACGTTCTATGTCAGCTCTTCTGGATCGGATGCGAACAGTGGTCGTTTCATTGATGACCCCTTTCTGACGTTACAGAAAGTGGCTTCTGTGCTCGTCAATGATGCAAACATCATTCTCGATTCTGGTACCCACAATGTTTTCACCCCTGTGACAATCACTGTTCAAAATGTTATTTGGCAAGCTGGGGCAAATGGCGCTGTGGTGGCGTGCGCAATTAGCGGTTTCCCGGCGTTTGACGTGAATGGTGGGTCTGCATCCTTTGTCGGGTTCAACATCACAGGCTGTTCAGCCAGCGCCATTCTTGTGCAGAGTGCAGGGTCGATTGTTCTCTCTTCGATGAGTCTTTATGGAAATTCTTGGTTGGCTAACGGTGCTTGCGGTGGTGCCGTGTTCGCTGCCTCCCTGACCTCGACTCGATTGCAGAATTGCACATTCTTGAACAATTCTGCCATCTCTGGGGGCGCCGTGTGCTCTTATGGGTCTGTCAACAGCAGTGGTAATTTATTCTCAATGAATATGGCGCAAGTATATGGAGGAGCCATTCTAAGTTCTGCTTCAGTACTCGATGAATGGAGCACATTTGTCTCTAATGTGGCTTCCGAAGGCGGCGGGATATATACTAGTGGAGCGTTGGTGATGAGGAATTCTCGTTTCGCCAACAATTTTGCAACCAACTATGGTGGAGGGTTCTGCGCACTCGGCTCCTCAACTGCTGTTGATTGTTCATATTCTGGGAACAGAGCTTCTGCCGGAGGTGCCGTGTATTCTATCGGAGCAATGATCGTCAACAGAACTCTTTTCCTGAACAATTCTGCTGTCTACAATGGGGGTGCGATTATTGTTCTGAATTCGGCTTCGTTGAACGCTGCAAATAGTTCATTTCGTGCGAACACTGCTGGCGGAACGGGAGGTGCAATCGATGTGTATTCTGCGACCACCATCGTGAATATTTACTCTTGCGTTTTCTCTGATAACTACTGCCCTATTGGAGGCGCAATTCGTGCTGCTGGAAATCTCACTGTGACAGAAACGCAGTTCCTGCATAACAGCGGGACGTCAGCGGGAGCCGTTTTCGTCTACGGTGGAGGGAGAGCAGTCGTACGACATGCCAATTTTATTTCCAACATTGCCGTGAATGGAGGAGCAGTGTATGTCGGCGTCGGCGCATACTGTGAGGTACTAGACACTGTGTTTTTGAATAATCTTGCGTCGTTCCAAGGAGGAACGTTGTGTGGGGATGGTTTGTCCTTTATCATGGTCAGTGCCTGTTCTTTCAAGAATAGTTCTGCCGCGGTCGGTGGATCTTTGATGAGTTCAGGAACAGTGATCGCCCTCAATTCCACTTGGTCAGTGAATACAGCGCAGACAAATGGAGGCGCATTATTTTTGACAAACGGGGCGCTGTCGAACTGCACTTTTGTCTCCAACACTGCAATCCTTGGCAGCGTCGTGCATGCTTCTGGAAATGTCTCTCTGTTCGGAACTGCAATTCAAAATGAGCCGCAAGCCCTTTATTTGACGCAGACAGGGTCATTGATTGTCGCTTCCATGACCGCGTTTCTCTCTTCCGTCCACGTGCCCCTGTTTGCAGGATATGGTTACGGATGGTCTGTTGGTACCAATCGAATTGATGTATTCCTGTACAATGGCAATTGCACCATTGTGTTTCCAGAGCCCAGGCCGCCGTTGTCATCGTGCCAATGCGCTGCTAATTTAACACTCGGCGTCAGGCAGTGTGATCCTGGGATGTGGCTTGATGCTGGAAATACAGACGCGTGTGGGATCTGTAGAGCGTGTCCAACCGGCACGTACAGGTCGAACGACTCCTTTGTCGCTGGACAATCGGCGTGTGAGCTCTGTCCGACCGGATCATATTCAAATGCCAGCCAGTCTGTGCAATGCACACGATGTCCTTTGTCGAAGTGGTCGAACGTTACAGGCGCGTCGTCTGATTCAGTATGCGAATTCTGTCCTCCGGGAATGCAGCCCAGTGTCAACCAGTCGACGTGCGTGACTTGTAGGGAAGCCGCTTCCGCAACTGGTTTTGTATCATCTTTCAGCACTGGTCATTTGTGCACCTTGTGTCTTTCCGGATCACAGCCGACTGTCGATTCGTCATCATGTATCTCTTGTACTGAAGGTTTCTACTCGAATGCGTCCACTGGCATACTGTGTGAACCTTGCATGGATGGATATCAGCCGAGTTTCCAACAGGACGGTTGTATCGCTTGCCCATTGAATATGTATTCGAATAGCTCAACGTCTCACCTTTGTCAAGTGTGCCCTTCGGGATCACAACCATCCTTCGATTTTGCTCACTGCTCAGCCTGTTCGTCGGGTCAATACAGCAATGCGTCAACGTCATTCTTGTGCATCGACTGTGGAGTTGGAACGCAACCCACAACAGACCACTCTGTGTGTGTGTCGTGTCATCAGGGAGAATACTCGAATGCTTCTTCTTCTTTTCAATGTACTTCTTGTGGCCTTGGAGACCAACCGTCTCCGTCGTTGTCGGGTTGTGAAGCATGTGCTGAGGGCCAGTATTCGAATGTTTCTACCAACTTCATTTGCACCGCGTGTCCACCTGGCACACAGCCAGTTGATCGTGCAGTATGTGCCACCTGCATCTCTGGCAGATTCTCGAACACAGCGTCCAACAATACGTGCGAGTTCTGTGCTCCTGGTACGGAACCATCTGCGGACCACACATCGTGTGTTGCTTGCGGAATGAACGCCTTTTCCAATTCTTCTACAGGATTTTCCTGTCAGTATTGCTCTGCAGGCTGGGAACCATCGATGGACCACAGCACTTGCGCGGTATGCAACTCCATTTCATATTCGAATGCTTCCACGAACTATCTGTGTGTGCAGTGCGAGGCTGGAAGTGAACCTGCAGCAGATCGATCTTCCTGTGATGCTTGCCCGTTAGGCTTCGCATCTGGAGAGGGAACAGGATTTGTGTGCGTCCCATGTTCGGGCGGTACGCAGGTTTCTGCGAATTCCTCATTCTGTGAAGTGTGTCCATCCAGCATGTATTCGAATGTGTCCACGAGTCGTGTTTGTTCTTTTTGTCCCAATGGCTCCCAACCAGATGTGAACACACTCACTTCTTGCGTAACTTGTGAGCAGGCTGCAATGACAACTGGGTTTGTGTCGTCGCAATTAACAGGACACATCTGCAAAAGATGTTCTCCAGGTTCAGAACCAACTTCCGATTCGTCTTTGTGCGTTACATGTGGCTCAGGCATGTACTCGAATGTGTCGTCTGGTATGCTGTGTGCTTCGTGTCTTGCAGGAACCGCTCCATCTACAAATCACTCATTCTGCCTTCCATGTGCCACCAACCGTTATTCGAATGCGAGTACCAAATTCACCTGCTTGTCCTGTCCACCAGGATCACAACCATCATTATCTTCAGATTCGTGTGAAGAGTGTCCGCCTGGTAGTTTTTCGAACGTCTCCACAGATTTCATGTGTAGCAGTTGTCCTTCTGGTTCTCAATCCAGCGGTTCCCACTGCAGTCTCTGCGCTTCCAACGAATATATCAACTCATCCACTGATTTTCGATGCGCAATTTGTCCACCTGGATCAGAGTCGTTTCTTCCTTCCAAAGCGATGTGTTCAACGTGCTCGATCGGCACTTATTCTAATGGATCCTCTGTGTCTAGATGTTCAGCTTGTCCAGTCGGCACGGTTGCTGCTCCTGACAACACGCGTTGTTTGCAATGTCGTCCTGGATCCTTTGCCAATATGTCGGGATCTCCAGCATGCACCTTCTGTCCGACAGGAAAGTGGTCAAACATCAGTGGGTCCTCCTCCTTGTCATCGTGTCTGCCCTGTCCTGCTGGAATGCAACCCATTGATAACCAATCAGCGTGTGTTGCATGCGAGGCAGGGAAAGTTGCGAATCCCAGCTTATCCAGCGGGTTATGCACTTCGTGTCCCTCTGGATTCATGCCGAGTTCTGACAAGTCCTTCTGCGTATTGTGTTCGATTCATGAATTTTCGAATTCCAGTACCAATTTCGATTGTGTGCCTTGCCAACCGGGCTTTGAGCCATCTAGTCCCCGCGATTCGTGCGTTTCATGTCCGGCGGGTTTTTACTCAAACAGTTCCACAAGTTTTCGTTGTTCTCCATGCGGAGCTGGTACGTTTGCATCCTTCGACAGAGCCAGGTGCTTGAATTGTCCTCTCGATTCATATTCGAATGCCTCGAGGGCTGCATCAATCTACGATTGTCTGGCATGTCCACCCTCGATGTACTCGAACGATACAGGTGCACCCTCCATCAATTCGTGCCTGCATTGCCAAGAAGGATCTTACTTCAACTATTCATCGCGATTGTGCAGTGCTTGCGATTCATCCAGACTGTTGTTTGTGAATGCTAACCATTCGAGATGCGACCTATGCTCCTGTAACGGGCATGGGTCGTGTTTCCACGGCCAATCGGGGTGCACATGTTCGTCTGAGTTTTTTGGGCCAAATTGCGAATTCGCTGCCGTGGTACAAACTGAACTGCCGCCGAGTGCCTTTCCTGTTGCCGGTAGTGAAGGCACTGGGTTTGCTGCCGTCACCACTGCTTCTGTTTCAGGTTTTGCGGTAGCAGGTTCCGGTACCGCAATCCAGCTCTTGTCAACCATGCAGATGATCACGCGGCTTGCACTTCTTCCGATTGATTATCCGATATGGTACGTGCGTTTCGCGGAGAGCTTTCAGTATGTACAGTTCAGTTTCTGCATCCCTTTTCTCCGAGGACTTTTTTATGGACCCCCTGATTCTGCATCCGATGCCGACACCAATCTGCGCATTTTTACTGTGGATACAACAACCGTTTATCGTCAATATCTGATTGCGGTACTCGTAGCGTTCGCACTAGTAGAAATCCTCTTATTGTTCGCCGTATTTCTCGTCTTCATTGTATTTCAGTCCGTTTTGTTGTTGATGCGCAGTGGAAAGCGTAGAGGGATGCATCGCAAGAACGTCAGCCGCGCATTTTTACGCTGCTCTCACTCCTTGGTGATGACTACATTTTTAGCTTCTAGCTTTCCTGTAGGTCTTGCCGCTTGCATCAGCATTTCCAATGGCGATGCTTTGTTCGGAATACCTGTCACCTTCATTTGGCTCGGTGGAGGCATTTTGTTTCTGCTGGTGGCTGGAAAACGTTCTGCGGCCCATTTAGGTTCTTCCTCACAACATGTCGGTTCCCCTTCTTTCTTCGGAAATGTGAAACGGACTTGCTGGTGGATTTCCTTTATATCCTTCCTCCATCAATGGGTGGATGCAGTGTTCGTTGTGCTTGCTGCGGAGCAGCTTGTCACCAGCGAAGCTACAGTTCTGTCTGTTTTCCTCCTCAGTGTTTTCAGATGTGTGGTGCTTTTGTGGAAACGACCTTATCTGGAAACGATGACAATGATATTAGAAACGCTCGGTGCGCTGCTTGATGTTGTGTGCTTGGGGCTCGTGTGGAGCGCTCGCTCGTCGGGGAGAGATGATATCGACCGTGCAAAGTATATGACAGGAATTGCATGGGCGCAGATCGCATTCATCATTCTAAGCCTGGGAGTGTCCATGTGGAACTTTATAGTCTCTGTAGTTGCCGCTTTGACTCGTCTCTGCGGGATTCGAAAAAAGACCTTGCGAACGCAAACACGCGGAAGAAGCGATGCCATTACGAGAGAACCGTTGTTTCCCTCAACTTCGTATTTGGATTCGATTAGAATGTTCCCCGGAACTCGTTTCGGTTCACCATCTGCAACCACACCGGGAAATTCTTTGCAAACTACGCCGTCTCTGAATTCTGGTCTTGGACTCGGTAATTGCTTCGCGCGCTTCCGGAAGGAATCGAGCCATAGGAGGGCTGTGTTGCCTGTGGAAGATTGCTCCAGCCCCCCGATTGTGAATTTGACCTCTATTCACACCTTTCCTCCGAATCCTCTATTACGTGCTTTCTTGCCGATTGTTGTGCGACCTGGAACTGTTTCGGAGCCGATCAGAAGATGACACGCCTCCCTGTTGAGTAAATTAGACAAGGTGAATTGATTTCTATGTTGACAATCCAGGATTTTGACAAGGAGAGATGTTTTCAGAATTAATTAAATGAAGTATTAATTTGAGAACGTCGGAATCTTCTTCGAATTCCTCATTTTGTATCGATCTCTTCAATGCTTGGGTAGCGAATTGAAATGTGCCTTTTCACTTTCTCGTTTATTTCAAAAATCGATGCCTTTCGTTTTGCAGTGGTTCGGACGCTGTTTTGACGTGAGATGTTGAAGAAACCATGATTTGGGAATGGTTGTATAGTCGCGGATACAGACCAGTGTTCAAAACGCACGTGTTTGAGCAAATTTAGTGAAAATATTTATTGGGCGGCTCACCGCAAATGACCAATCAGTCTTGCATGAGATGAAATTCATATGACAATATCGTTGTACATATTTTGCTTCTGTTGTATGTTGCATTTCGAAAGCGCACAAGGTTCAGTGCACCTCAGCCTTCTTATGACAAACAGAAGACCTTGAAATGTCGATTCGCTTCTCCAAAATCTCGATTTCTTCTTTATTGATGCGATTCTCTGCGTTAGAAAGACACCAGAACATGAGATTGAGGAGGATCCATTCGTTTTACACGATTGAGTAATGACAAGATGAAAACAAGACAAGATTTGATCCGTGAAGAACGCAACCGCAAACTTTAATTCAGATGGACTATCCCTGTGAACTGCATGGACGCGTACGCGGGTTGGTTGCATGTAATTGAACCCTTGGTGGTGAGGCTGATCACGAGACTGTCGCTGAACAGTGCCGGGGACATTGTGCCGTTGTAATGGCACACGAGGCCAACGTTTCCAACACGAAAGTTGTCCGCAACTGCAGTGAAATTGGCTCCGTCCGTCCACGTGAACGTCCAGTCGAAGTTATTGAAGCGACCGTCGGTCATGCCAATCCCCAAAAACAATATTGGCTGGGCAAGTGGGATGGAGATTTGCGCAAAAACCGCGCGCGTAGGAAGCTGCGAAGGATCATTCAAGATGTCCAATTCCCAGGTAGTCGCAAACACGCAGCTCACACCGCACAGAAAGAGAGCTCCCAGAAGCAGAGAAAGAATATTCTTGGCGGTCATGAACGAATTGTTGCAGTACAGGCGAAGAAAAAAGAACTTTTCTGTACTGAGGCTGAACAGCAGTGATGAACCAATATACTCCTGATTCCTCTGAAAACTCCTAATTGTCCAAAAGTCTTTCCCAATTGCCCGCTTTGATCGGGTTTTTTAAATAAAGACACACCTGAACATTTTATTATAAAACAAAAAGAAAGAAACAAAGAGAGAAAGAGAGAAAAATCACTTCCCCAACTGTCACCTACCGTTGATGGGGAATGACATGTATTCTGATGTCAAACGACATCACACTGCTGGTTTGTCCTTGATGCTAGCAAACTCCACTTTACAGTCTTTTTTGTTTGGATTCCGATTTTCAAAAAACCACTGACGCTTTTCTTCCTGTTCTGTTTTCTTTGATGTTTGCATTCTGCAGCTCTTCTGTGGCGTCATCCACGTCGTATTATGTGAAATCCTGCTCAATCTTTGAAGTTATTAAGGGCATCTTTCTTTTTCCTGCAGCGACACACCGCTCGGACCAGCGACGTCCGATTTGCTGACGTACTCCATTCCCCACTGTTTGAATGTTTCTATTGCCGTCAGCTCGGCCTCGTCTCCAGTATGAACATGGTCCAGAATCCGACCTGTTGTGACGCCCTGGCGATTGATGCACTCCTGGAAAAACTGCCGAGAGTTCTCCCAAGCATGCTCGAAGTGTTCCTGCCAGAGACGTTGTGCTGCTTGGACGATCAGTGCAGCGACATTTTCTGGTCTGTGCACGACCTTCGCCGGATCAGTTCCGTGAAGTAGAATTTCAAGATTCCGAAGACCTCTTAGAGAGGATCAAGAAACGGAGAATACGGCGGAAGAAACGCCACACGTACATCTCCTGGGATCGTCGCCAGAACCGTATCACGCGCCTTGTGAATTGGACTGTTATCTTGAATCAGCAGTTGTTGGGCATCATCGCGACGCGGAAGTTGGAGACGCTGTCTCAAGGCCGCGAGCATTTTCGAGAGAAACTGTGCATAGACCGCGCCATTCACTGGCCCCGTTACACATTCGAAGTGGACGAATCCTGTCCTGTTCATCGCAGCGATCAGAGTGACATTTGGAATATTGGAAATAGATTCGACTGGCAGCAGTGGCCGACAGCCACGCAGGGAAATTCCTCTCGATGGCAACACACAGACGTTGAACGGACTTTCATCTGCAAAAATGCTGTTGTCGCACTCGGTATGGTAGTCCATCAGCATGTTGTTGGCGTAAGCAAACCTCGCTTCAATGACGGATGGGAGATTTCCCATTGTGGGCACAGCATAGAAATCTGCTGCTCGAAAACCAAGCTGGTTGTGAAGGTTTCGCTGAAGAATCGTTGCGAGCAGCCTTGGAGTTTGGTGTCTCAATTCAGCAGGAAAGACTGTCTGTACTTTTCTAGCCAATTCGGTATAGTGTAGGGTGTTGTTGACTGCCTGTTCTCCTGTAGCCTAAAGGATATGCTCATCTGTCAAGATCTTTGGTCTCCTGCATTTAGGATTCGCGGCACCCTGTGGAACAGGCTTCAAAGCATCTTCGCCGCGGTCCCTTGTCTTTCTCATTCGCGCGTAGCACTTTCGGATGGTCTCAGGTTTGTAACCTAGCATTGCGACAAGATGACGAACATTCATTTCCTCGGATGTGATTCCAAACCATACCACTTCTTTGTGCGCCTGGCTTATGCAATCTTTGATGTTCTCCGTATTTTGGTTCGACAATTCTCCATCATCATCTTGTTTTCCCAGGATATCAGTCGCAGCAATCATTGCGAGTTCTCGGATCCCTGCGCGAGCAATGGACCGTCGAGCAATGAGCGTTCCGTTCCGCTTCCTTTCTTTCTTCTCATTGTCAGCCTCCCGGTGACGATTCTTCCTTTGGTTCTTGGAGCGAAAATCTTGCAACTGCAAATTTTGGATTTCTGGAATATCAGATTGGGTGGGTTGTTGGATGTTTTCGATTCCTTCCGTATTGGACTCCAGAACGCGAGTCTGGAGTGCCGGGTTTTGTAACTGACGAGCTTTTGTCACATTCGACCGCTTCAATACAGGGCCTTGTCGTTTACAACGTTTGCCGCCGATGCTGATGGTTGCAGCGGTGTGAATGGACCAGTGATTATGGATGGAGACGGGGAGAAGTTGTTGAAGGTGCTGCGGGCTGCAACTGGGAGGTGTTTTGGGATAAATATTGTGGCAATGGTATGTAAATCCTTGTAACTGGATTAAATACATACAGAGCAGGCGATCCTGGCGTGCCGGCAGAAGATTGCGTGTTGAATGTTTATTGTGGTTGATATTAAAGTAAACATAGAAAGAATTTTCAGAATCAAAAATAAGCTTTGGCGCCATCAGGGAGCTTTTGAAATTTACGTGGGTAGCATCAAGCCGGACAAACCAGCGAACGATTGGGAAGGACTTTTGGGCAATTGGGAATTCTCAGAGGAACCAGGGAGGACTTGTGTTTGTTCTTGTTCTACATGCGTCAACCAACATTCAGCTGCTGGACAAATTTCTTTTCCGTCATTTGCTCGAATTATACTTCTCTTGCGTAATTTCCAATCTATTTCTTCGACTTCCAAACCTTGTTGTGTCCATGCAGTTCATTGTCTTTCTCGTGCTTTCATTTCTGCTTCTAGTGTCCTCGATATGTTGCATTGTCCGTGGCGCTCCCACACAAATCCCATTTGATGGAAAAATCGGCTTTCTTCCTCAAAACGTTGCGCGGCGGCTCAAGCAACAACTGTTGCGGGGTGGCGTTGGAAACCATTCGCGTTCATCCCCTGATTCCACACGATGGATGCTGCACGCAACTGTCAGAAACGGCAGTTGGTGGGCGGGGCTGGAACGACAATTCGATTCAGTGATTCTTGAATTGGTGGAAGACAGCATCTTTGGCTTTGCGACTGGATTGGTCAGTCAACTTCAACGATGGAAAGAGGATGGTGCAGCATTGGTTGCTGAAGGTAGTCAACCGCATGAACATCGTGCAGGAGTTTCTGGTAAGATTCTCCAGAAATCGAAAGGTGTTCGATTGCCATCTCGGACGTCAGTTGTGACACTGATAGGTGAAACACTTCCTGTTAAGAAGCTCGATCGACAAGTGCATTTTCTTCCCGCGAAATTCAAAAATGCTGCCAATCTACTGTCTATGAATAGAATGAATGTCGCGACGCATGCCGAAGCGAATCGGACTTTCAGGTCTGTTTCGTATGCCCCCCGGATTGTGTTGTACTTGTTGATTTGTACATGAACACTAATGGGCCAAACTGGTCCCCGATCAACTGGGGACAGTCCTTGCCGCTGAATTTCTCGACTGCTTGCTGTTCTCCGCCGCTTGGTGGATATCAATGCGATTCGTTTGGAAGAATTTTGAAAATTGGTTTGCTTAGAAATCGCTTAAATGGTTCGATTCCAGAATCATTGGGTAATTTGTCAGATTTGGTGGACCTTCGCTTAAATTCCAACTCTCTCTCTGGGAGTATTCCTGATTCTGTGTGGAATTTGGAGCAATTGATCCACCTAGATCTGAGCGATAACGCACTGACCAGCGGAATTTCTGCAAATGCGGGGACGTTGGTGCACTTGCAGTACCTTGATTTGGACACGAATATGCTTACTGGATCGATTCCGTCGTCACTGAGCAATCTGATGCAGCTTCAGCACTTGGTGCTGTATTCCAACCTTCTTACTGGACCAATTCCAGAATCTCTTGGACAACTGACGCAGCTTCAATATTTGTATTTGGATTCCAATCAACTCTCCGGTTCAATTCCAGAGTCTCTGGGTGATTTGCTACTGCTTCAGGACCTGGATTTGGATTCCAATCAGCTGACAGGATCGATCCCTGAATCGCTTGGCAATCTATCTCAGCTTCAGTTTCTGATACTGAGTTCCAACCAGTTGAATGGTTCGATTCCATTCTCGCTGGGGGACTTGTTTCAACTTCAAATGATGGATTTGGCTTTCAACAAACTAACTGGACCAATTCCTGCTTCACTCGGTAATTTATTCTTGCTCGAGACGCTTTTCCTGAATGATAACGACCTATCGGATGAGTTGAACTGCATATCATTCGGTCAGAGGATGAAGACGGTGAATTTGCAGGGAAATTCTCTCGTTGGTCCAATACCCTCGTGTTTTTGCGATCAAAATAGATTGACATTTGCATATTTAGGAAACAACTTATTTACGTCATTTCCGAATTGTTCACTGTCAACTTTAATCCACTTAGATTTAGCCAATAATCGCCTTTCCTCGTTCCCTTTCGCCATCATTTCGAAGTTTTCATCTCTTTTATCCCTTGATGTAAGTTTCAACCATTTTTCTGGAAGATTTCCGTTAGATCTATTCGTAGCAAACTCTCCATTGCGATCTCTCTCGCTTGCTTACAATGATTTCAACGATGCATTCCCCTTGTATGTTTGTAATTATGCCATATCATTTGGAGAAGTCGTTGTGTCCGCAACAAATTTGGAGAGTTTAGATATTTCTGGCAACACAATCACGGGGGATTCGGGGAATAATTGACTACACTTTGTGTTCTTACTGCAACGAATCCAAAGTTTATTCGCTTACATCACTCAAAATGAAGGACTCTGGTCTTCCGTCTCTGTTTCGATCATTTTCATTCGAACACGTTGGCGGTGCATGTTCTCTGCTACCGCTTTCATTCTTTCATATTCTTCCATTTCTCAATGGCCTTTCATCTTTAGATGTTTCTCCGAACGATCTTTCTATAGGTCTCGACGCAGTGCTGTCAATTCCATTACTTTCGTCGTTTGACATTCGAAACAATTCTAACGCGCGGAAATCGACGCTCTCATTTGTCAATCAACAACTATTCTCATACGACCCTACAACCAACTATCCATTCAGCACAAGCATGTCATGTGTGCAGGCAAAGGTCGGTCGACTTGCATTCCAGGCGGATCCGGTGTTTTTTGACTATGAAAACTGTGTTTGTCGACCTGGATTCTATGGCAAGCCGCCAAATTGCACGCGATGTTTGTCCAATGCGGATTGTTCTTTCAGCAATGAAGCGGACATTCCGTATGGAAACATATCCATTGCTTTCCGAGAGATTGGGAATATCATTGCACAAAAGGGATACTACGCATCTCCTCCTGTGACGTACACAGAGATGATGGACAACCAATCCTATCCTACGTCCATGGAGATTTGTTCGTTGGCTGGAACCGATTTGACTCCCTGTGCTGCAACTCCAGCAGGTCCTTGCAAGACTGGGTATGAAGGAAGACTGTGTTCTGCCTGTTCGTCAGGGTATTTTCGCACTGGAGACCGATGCGCAGTATGCCCGAACTCGGTTGGCCTAACGTTTTTCGCCATGTTTGCAGTCCTCACAGTGATCGGATTAGTGGCGTGGTCCTTCTTGTCCGGCTCTTCTTCTTCCGGACTTGTCAAGATGGTGCTGTTCTTTTGGCAAGCGCTGTTCTTCATCCGCGCCCCAATGCCAAATGGAATGTACCTCTTCACACACGGAGCGTCATCCATGACGACGATGACAATCGCTGGACCAGAATGCTTCTTCGATTCCTGGGATTACATGTCGAATTTCATCTTGTCGGTGATAGCTCCTGTGATTGCAGTCTGGCTTGTTGCGTTCATTTGGCTTGTTGGAGCGCTTCGTTTGCGGCGATCTTCTCTTTCGTCGAAAATCGCATGGTTCGACCGATGCCGCCGTTCTGCCATTTTCTTGTTCCTCTTTCTTTTCATGTCTGCTGTCTCCGCTATTCTTGCGTCATTGTCGTGCACCGCAGATGTCGGCGACGGCAAGTCGTACCTCATCTTCTATCCAAATGAGGGATGTTCGAAAGTTCTGCAAGGGAAATCTTCCGTCCTTCTTGTTGTGTACGTATTCGCAATTCCAGGTGGCCTGTCTTATCTTGTCTGGCGTAGTGGTGTCTTTTCCAAGAATGCAAAATCGGATACACGCAGCATGTACGTCTACTCGTTGCTTTTTGGTTCGTACCGACATGATAGACGATGGTGGGAGTTTGTTGTAGTCCTGCGTCGAGTGCTGTTTGTGGCTGCATATGTTACAATCTCTCCTCTCTCTGAGTACCGCACTATGTTGGTTGCATCTGTTTTAGTTGCAGCTGTGGGTGCTCAAGCCATCGCTACGCCGTACCATCGTTCTGCCGAGAATTCTTTCGAAATCATCTCACTTGGAATCTTGCTTGTCAATCTCGTATGTTCCGTGCAATCGCAAGTTCTTGCCGTACAGGACATTGATGAAGCGGGTACGCTCGTGTTTCTCATGAACGTCGGGTTTTCAATTGTTGTTATTGCGATGTTGGCCGTGCACTTTCAACAACGATTGCTGAAGAAGAAAAGATTGAATGGAGATGCGTCGCTTACCGAAAGCTTTCTCGAGCAGAATGGAACACTATAGATAGCAGAAACGCAATTCTTGATCACAAACTGCATGCTGATCTCGGTTCTTATGTAGGTTGGACTTCTTTGCACTGCATTGAATTTGAAGTTGAGATGATGTGAAAACGTCGCGCTTCCAAATTCTGTATTCAGCAGGACCATGAACTGTATCGGACATAAATCATGTTACACCCAAGCCCCCGTTATGTAAACATCCGCAATTGAACAGAAAGCGTCAATTCGACGAATGCTAAATCATAATGACGGTGTCGCCGTTGCCACAGGAAAAGCTTTCCGTTTTCCGGATTCGCTGACGGAGACCCGTACACTCCCATGTTGCCACTGAGACTCTGATCCGAGAGAGGCTGATCCAAGTGAGAGAAAACGTCGCTTCCACGGAAAGCAAATTCTGTTAGAGCATTCTGGGGGGCTGAAACAACAGATTCCCAGTTCGTCCTGCTGCTTTTTGATTTCGTCAACGGAGCGGGATTCACCAGGATGACAACTCCGTCGTTGTGGGACGCAGTATCGACAACAGGTGCTGGTGTCGGTTGTGATCGCTGATGACGACGGCGGTTTGACTTTTTCCCGCTATGCACTTCGTATTCGGACAACTCTTCTTCCAAATTGCGTTCGGAGTCGAAAGCATCACTCTCCACAAATTCGTCCCAGTACCGGCACATTTCATCGTTTTCAAAGAATCGAGGAGCTTCAAACTTGATTTCGTACAAATCTCGGTCATACGAGATGCGATCGATCACTTGAGTAAACGCCAAATGCTTCCATTCCGACGTTCCTTCAACAATCGTCTTCCAAAACAGCGTAGCATTCTCGCCTTTGTGTTCACTTGTTGTTTTCGAATACAACTCGTCCATTGCACGGGCAAGGGAGATGTTGACAGCCGTTCCGAACGGCGAGTCCAGTAACGGCTCATTCCAGAGAAATCGATACTTGATTTGGACTGGATTGGATTGCAGTAGACGTCCTGCAATTGAGTGAGTATTCCCATTCTGGTGCTCTTTGGATCTTCTCGGATTGGACACACTGGAGAACATCGATTCAACCACGCTATGAGAGAACATGGATGATATCCCATTTTGCCCAGGATTGACAGGTGAATGGTGGATCAGAATCCTTTCCAAATTCCTTGTGACATGCCGGGATACGACATTCGACAAGAATTGGCAAAGAACTGACTGGTCATTTGGACGTTGCATTCTGTCCAAGAAAAGTCCCGGTGGTTTCGGTAGCTGAAGGTGGAACGGGTCTTCGTTCTCGACACTTCCTGAGGCCAGAGAATCATGCGAACCGAGAAGGACGCAAACGAGCAAGACGATCGGAGTCCATGGAAATGAGAATCGCATCTCTGCGTTATGGTGCGTGCTCCGTTGACCACTCGTTGCGGAATGAAGATGTCACAAGTCGCAGTTAAAAGAAAAGTTGCTGCAATCTTGGGGCAGTGAGACGGAACGGAAAAGTGAGTCGTCATCCTTGCTATCCCGAGACACGTACTCAAGTGCGACCAAATCCACAAAACTCGGAAATCATGTTCGAGAAGTCAAGTTTTCTGTTTCCCTCCTGAATTTTCCAAATGTCCTCCAACGACGATAATGCAGAGCAATCCTCTTTAGACGATGAATCTGAGGATCAGAGATCGTCGGATGAAGAGTTTGCTCCTCCTGTAGCAAAGATTGTTCGGAAAGGAGAGTGCCGCGCTTCTTGTCACCCAACTGATCCACACCATGTTTTGTTTTCCCTCTCGAAATCCAGACTTTTGTATCTTCGCGAGCATCCGCGATCGTCCTGTTTCACTGTTCTTAAGTATCGAGGATTTGGCCATTTCGAACTCACGCGATTGTCGTGTCTTTACTCGTCGAAGCCCATCGAGAGCGCAGCGGATTGCATTTCCGCTTCTGGGGAGGGAATTGACAAATCCATTGAACATCTCGAAAGGTGGAATTCTACGGCCCTCATGCGGGGAACTCCGAAAAGCATTTCGTCGAAACCCATCACTCAGAGATTACGCAGTCTTCTCAAATCCTCTTCATTCGAGCAAAAACCGGCGAAGCGCTGGATGAATCCCCAATTCATCGCCTCTGTCAAAGACTTTTACGAAGCGCATCTCGTGTTTCCAGAGGTTGCTCGATGTCTCCGTGAACTTTCTCCTGCGTTCTATCGAGGAAAGATGAAGTTCATGTGCGATATTTCCATTTGGATGGGCGTCATTGAGTATTTTGTCATCAAACACTGTGCTGTCTCGTTTTACTTTACACTGGTCGAGCGATCCGGAACCGAGGATGCGACGAAAAAGAATGAACTCACAACGAAATTAGAAGACGAAATGCGCAATACGGACGGAATTTTGAACTCGTTGCGACAGTTTCGGTCCATTATCATTGAGGATCTGGAACTTATGATGCGTTCTGTCCAACTTGTCTGCCAAGATCGTCTGTTGAAATTTCAGGATTTTCCTCAAGAAGAGTTGATGCTTGAATGGTGGCAAATGGAAGAAGTCTGGAAATTGCGCACTCAGGTCACGGGGTTCCTCTGTCGTGTCAGAGAATTGAGACCTTCATCACCTATCCAACCTGGAGATGTTGCTTCTGAGACAGATGTGATGCACTATCTCCTGCAAAATGGTCGATGCGCGTTTCTCGTTCCATACTTTTGTTGCGATAGATTGTGACGCGTATGAGAACAGAATCTTGAATCCGGGAAAACTGATCAGAGGCTTTGAAGTTTCGCTGAATATGAGGGGACGATGGAAGTGGTGCCAGACCCGCACTTGCGCGTTCAGGTTGGGAATCTCTGAAATGCCACCAATGTTGTGGGGCGTCCTATGCAACAGCTTCGCAAATGGTCGTTTTGTGTATGAGAAACCCAATCCTTGCCGACTTTTGACTTGTCACTCTTCAGCAGGATGCTGACAATTCGTGATTAAAACCTTGTCCAGCTGTAACCAATTTTCAGAAACTCATCCTTCGGGCGCCAAAAAATTCCCGACAGCCACAGTTGGTGGCAGCAAGTTTTGCTTCTCCATCAAGGATGCGCTCCAAAATTTGATAGTGATTTTGTAAGTCTCTAACAAACAACAAGCATATCTTCGTTTCCATTTCCTTTTGATTTTCAGCAGCGCTCAGAATAATGTTCAAAACACTCACTGTTGCTCAGTTTCTATGACGACAAACAATTGCCTGACCATCGAAAATGTATTCATCCATCGTGCCATTCCTGTCTGCGATTCGCTCGAAGAGTATCTTGGGAATCCTGGCAACGCTGTAGCCCTCTCAACCAACTTTCCGTCCATCCTTGGTCGGTTCGATATACCCTGGAACGTGGATACACCGGATCTTGCGCGTCAAATGATTGATTTGCTTGCGGAACTTCTTGCATACGTTGATATTCAAGTTGATCATTACTTTACTCACCACGGCGAATTTATGCCATTTACTTGTGTGTCGATTTCTACCATCTTGGGTCACTTGCATCAGAGCGTGGGGTCGTCTATGTGTATCCTTGTGAAGAATCTTGTGAAAGAGAATCGAAGTCCCACTTCGATTGTGCAACGATCGTTCAAAGAGTGGCATGCGTTGGTCCAAGAGTATAACTACGTCATCAAAATGCTGGACTATGCACAAATTTCTAACGCGCACACAACGAAAGAATTGTTGCGCGCCTTGTTGTTAGCGGACAGAGTGATCGATGAGTCCAGCATCCGAAAGGCAGTAATTCGGATTCAGCAATCTGATACTCGCGTGGAGCCGCTGTCAACTCCCTTGGGTACTTCTCCCCGTCGCGCTCTCTGCATTCAAAACGATCATGATTGCTGTCTGTGTTTGAAACCCTTGACAAACGCTGCTAAACTTTTCGAGAAGTTCCGTCCGACGTGGTAGTTGCAAACAATGTGCTCAAAGGGGGAATGATAATGAGAAGATTCTGAGTACGGATTGCTGCAGAAGGGACTAGTTTGCATGCAACCGATGACTGCTGTCAAAACTTCTCTTCAAGTCTTGCCATATACTGAACCAATCTTCGGTGTAAACAGTTATCAGTGGTTTGCGAGTGTGATGCGTCACCCAATATGTTAGACTCCGGATTGCCATCTTTTTCCATGACCACAGGCATTTACAGTCTCGGAGGAGAGGAAAAACTACCAAAAAACTATTGAGAAAACAGCGAAAATTCTCCAGCATCATCAGACTGACGAGTAGAGGCAGAAACTGGGCGTATTGCGTACCTTTCAGAGTACACAGTGTCGTTGTGCATTTCGAAAACCGTTGGGTCTCGAAGAATGGGAGGGGAAATGGTAGTGAATCCCTCGGCAGTTAGTATTTTTTGCATCCTCGTCAAATCATTTGTGGGAGTTTCAAAGAAACGAAATCCTTGTTTTTTCCAGAACTCCAACGTTGCATTTGTTGCAATTGCTTCAATTTCCACTTCTGCTTCGGATGACAGAATCTTCAGAACTCGGAATACGTGCCACACTGCATTTTTGTACAACTTCTTACCGATTCCCCGTTTCCGATGACACTTGTCAACTAACAAATGATCGATTTTGATGGTAAGTTCTCGCTTCACATTCTTCTCTCCTTCTGGAATTGGAAGCATCTTCATACTGTAGGAAAATAAGCAAAATCCAACCACATTCTTGCTTTCATCTCGATACACAAGGGTGTCCATCTCATTATCAACATTTCTGTACTGAGTGGGAATGTCGTTCGACACACTTTCGAGAGGCCGTTTGTTTCTTTCGTTTCTTTCATCCAACCACTTCTGAATATTATCACGATACTGTTCAAAGTCCGCATCGCTTTTCGACAAGGCTTTGATTTGTCTAATTTCATCCTGAAAAACGTTATCATCAATTGATGGATCGAGATCGTAAAATCCGCGCTCATCCCGCGTGGTCGGAAGAATCACTGAGCGTTTAAGAAGCTCCCTGTATTCCCAAAAAGAGTGCTGCTGCGACAAAAGTACTTCTATTCCGAAAGTACTACAGAAATTTAGGTTCCCGGTGGTCAATGATACTTGCGGGCGATTCGAGGAAACATCAGCAATGTTCATTTCCAATTCAACAGGAGCCGACAGGTCAACTTTGTGCAAGTCAGACAACAGGTCTATCCAGTGGTCAAAGAGCGATCCTTGATTCCTGAGCAAGATCTGGTTTGTGTCAATGAACACACGAAAAAGTTCACAAACTGTGACGACGAAAACACCAGGTAGGCGTCTGCTTTCATCTGGGTAGCCGAATATTGTACGTTTAACTTTCCCGTTCGAAAAGGAGACTGCTAGACCAGCGAGCTCAAAATTCAAGGCAAAAAACTGGTCTCCCAAAATTTCGAGCACGAGGCCGAAATGCTGACAGACGTATTTGACGGTGTCGTCAAGGGTTTCCGGAACACACAATGAAAACCTGCATTTGTCAGAAAACCGGCGAAAGGATTGGAACTTTGACGAAGACATGACGATATCAAATATGCATCAAACACAATCAGAAGAAACTGCATCATTGGAAACATAACAGAGCTGACCCTCGAACCATCATTTTCAAAAAGCAGCGCCTTTCGAAAAGATGTGAGTCGGTGCAAGCAGACGAATCCTCCCTCCGCTCTCAAGTTTGGGATGCGTGCAACAGAAGAGAGAGAAAAATGTTTCTGAACAGGTCTCTTGTTCCCGCTGTGGTTTCCGTCGCCTCTTTCTTCATATGATTATTTACGATCCACTTATTCGCGAGGCTTGGGACCCTTAGTTTTTCTCCTCAACTTTGTATCATTGTTTGAAAATATTTGGCCACGTAGAGTCTCATCTCCCAACCTTTTGGAATTTGATGACAGCTTGTCTCAAGATCTCAGAACGCAGAATGAGGACCAAAGGCGCGCTCTTTGGCGGATCCGAAGACACTTTTCTGAGCTTATCATCCATCGCGACTTTCGCACAACCTGGCTGCTTTCATTCTCGGTCCTCGTACCTTAAACTTCATTTCCCGATGGAATGATCCAATTTCGGGGCGGGGGTTTAGTTCTGCTTTCGATTTCATCGACTGCAAGATGATGAGGCCGGTGTTCTCTCCCGATCGAAAATTCTGCTGCTTTCGGATCAAGCTACTCCGTCTGGTCGCTTTTCTTCGTCAATTGCCCTTATTCAATAGTCAATTTCCACTCCAGGGACTTCGGTAGGTTGGCTATGGCGGCGGTCTTCGCTGAAAGCATTCTGTTTGCAAACTTAGAAACAGCAGATGAAACGCTCTTCATTGTAGAGTATTGGGAGAAAAAGAGAATTTATGATTCGACACGAAAAAACAACAAAGGAAATCTGCAACGCCGAGCAAGCGAATGGACACGAGTTCGATCCGATACTTGTCGCACGAAACCTCTTGACTATGAATTTCGAAAATCAACTGTGGGCGACGAACCGGTAGTCGATGAATCAGTGGGACATAATCCTTGCTTTGCGGTTGACGACGCTGCTTCTTGGGAGCTTGCGTGGAGACAAATTAATTACTTGGAACTGCAAATTTCCATCCAGCATTCCAAGATGAAAGACTCGGACAGCATTTTTAAGTGAACTTCTTTGACGTGGTCCCCATATTCCTGTGACAATTGAATTTTCTACTATACCAGTCATCGTTTGGTACGTAGTGTAGCAATTTCCTGAAGCCAGATTCCACAAAAACAGCGCGTGCGCTATTGTCATACACCCCTACTTCACGCAATGCTTCTTCCTTCATTTCGGCTGTGATATTTGCTAGACCAGGTAGAGTCGGCTCATTTAACCGGAACGACTCTTTCCATTTAGACTCGGCCTTTCTGTAATCTTCCAAGAGGGCCACTGAAAATTTGTCTTTGAAAGATCTTAATACTAGCGTCTGGCCAAGAATACTCACAGGAGTCGCAGGAGATACGAATTGCTCAGCATTTCCTTTAAGAGCTGTAATGGACAGTCCTGGCCGTGCATTTTCGCAAGCGTATTGCAGAGTCACCTTGAACCTGCCTTCCGCTTCTGACCTGAGCAGTTTCTGAGCGTACATCAAATACTTGTTGTGAAGTGAATTTCGCACACCAGAAAACTTGTTCAAACGGTCAAGTTCTTCAAGCAGGATAACGTCCGTGTGGAGACAAAGGGCAAAACCGATACATATGCCTGTTACTCCAGTCAGAGCGCATTGCACAAAAGGAGATGAAAGCTTACCAAGTATGCTCTGCCACATAATGTTCCATTTGAAAGCAGAGAACAGCACACGCTTTTCGAAAGAACCGCTGAAAAGGTTATCCCAAGACCCAAGTTTTTCACGAGGAAGCAGGCTGGTCTGGATTCAATTGATGACAAACTCGGGCAGTCTTGCATTCATCAGCCATCGAAAACTCTGCATGAGATCAAATTCCGAATCCCTTTTCTTTCTTTTTGTTTTATGTTGAAAAGCAGAAGCGCACCATGGGTTCAATCAACGGACGACTGCAAGACCTCATTGCCTCTCTCGAGCTCAGAGAAGACGAGAGAGCGAAAGCAGTATCTCGTCATACGAAGATTCGCGAGGAAGTTCTTCTTCGTAATGCCGTTTTACCTTGCAAACTTGCATTTCTGACGGGGTCGTATGAACGGCGAACGTGTATCCGACCTCTCCACGACATTGATCTTTTTGCAGTTGTTGATACCGATCGTTTCAATCTGAAAAGAGTCACTGCGCGAGAATTGTTGGAACTGATGAGCCGTGTTATTCGTGACGCATATCCCACGTCTCGTATTCGTATCCAGTGGCATTCTGTGAATATCAAGTTCGCCGACGGCGTTGCCTTTGACATTCTGCCAGCGTTTGCTAAAGAGGCTCGCACAAAAGATGGTGAAATTGCTGAGTATTATGTCATTCCGGAAGTCATTGACGAGAATCATCCAGGCAAGTTTATTGCCACCAACCCGAGACTGTTTTCAAATTGGAGCTCGCAAGTTCACGGTGCTTGCAGCGGAATACTGAGTCCTTTATTTAAGTTGATGAAACTATGGAGACGCTCCATTAGTCGGCGATACAAAGCTGCAAACCGCATCTTTCCCTTGTATTCCCATTTGCTTGAAGCAACTGTTTACCATTCGGTGGACCCCGAAGCATTGGTGAATCTACAAATTCCCACCGGTCAGTCATCACTCGGTACTCGTCTCCGATTGTTGTTTTCAAATGTTTTGAGTTTCTTGCAAAGAAAACAAAAATGCTTGGACATTTGTTCGTTGACGTTTGCTGGCGGTCCGACATTTCGTCCTTTCGACGAGCATCTCACGGATTCTACTCGTGCAGAGGTAATCATGGAGCTTAAGAACGTTTTACATGTACTTGATTCGTGGTTGTTGAAAGAAGCAAAGAAGACTACGCCAACAGACGAGACATGGAATGCTTACTGCGCGCTGTTTGGTATACAATCCAATTGAGCACAAAGCTGGTGATGTTGCTGAATCGCAGGCGCATAGCATATTCAAAATCCCACTCTGTCTTGTAACCGTAAATAGAGCTGGACCCTTTTCAACCGCTCAGCTCTTCAGGACGGTGAAGTACTCACTCTTTCTATGACATACGTTCAGGTATTCTTTCGCAATTCACGTTCTTCCTTTCCAAAGTCATCCTCGACGAGAGCCCTTTCGATCCAACGTACCCAAACCAGTTGTTTCACCAGTCGATGAATCTTGGAAAAGCGATCCGCAGAAACGGGCACTCCTTTGCGTGTGTTTGTTCCTCGAACCAGGTTAAGGATACTTCATGGAATGCAAATGTCAGAGGTGTCCAGATTTTGACGGAAAAGCATCACTGCAAGAAGATGTGCAACACCATTCGAGTGTATGTGCAGCTGTGCGACAAGGTTGGGAAAGAGACGAAAACATGGGACCCATTGCGAAGCCGATAAACCTAAGTTTTTCATGGACCGTCTTTTCGGACAGCCAGACATGTTATTGCCAGGATTGGTCGTCACACTGTTTATGCATGCCTTTGGGAAAGAGGGGATGTTAACTTGCACTGCGGACGACGGATTTTTTGGGATGTCGATCTTCAATGACAGTTGTGACTCGGAATGAACCAAGAGAATGCACTCGATGTTCTGCGACAACCATTTCATTGTCTGCGAATCAGATATCGCAACATTTTGGGACTCAGCGATTCGCCTTTAACTTTTGGTTACACTACCGAAAGCTGTCTTGATAATCACCAGGGTATCGCGGTAGAAATTCCGAATTTCGATGACAGTCGGGTCCGTTGCCCCCAGCTGTATCGTGGCCTGGTTTAACAACGTAAGCAGCTCACCAGCTCCTTCATGTGGGCGTATCTCCACGAGCTGTCGAATCGCGTTGAATCTTCTTCTAAAAACTCGAAGTTCAGTTGAGTTTGCATCCACAGACGCCAGTCTCTTTTGAATTGGAACATAGGAATCTGTATCTTCCCTCTGTAATTTCAAAATACGAGGTGGCGAGGATAGCTGACGACAAAGATCGTAAATTCCATCACTTTGCGTGATTGTGCCTAATATCTTGAGATCATTGGACAATTCTGTGCACTCTTTCACAGCGTCTGAAAGCCAACCAAGTTTGATCAAACATCCGATCAAAAAAGCACGGCATTGGAGGAACTCACTTTTCGATGCATCAGGGCTATCGTGCAGACACAATGACCTACGGATTCCACATACGGACATTGCTTCATGATAATTTCCCTTTTCTACGAGAACTTGACCAACTCTCCGTCGGTGTGACAATACCACAGAATCATCTACGTCGGACCGACTCTTTTCGAAGTCAAGTATAGAATTGAATTCTCGTAAGCCACTCTCGAAGGCATTCAACCGGATGAGGCAAAAACAATAATAGAGTCGAGGAGTCACAATTTCCACTTTAGTAAATCCCGATTGGAACTTCTTATGTACTTCAGTCAATGACTGGAACACAATGACGGCATCTTCATATTTTCCAAGTTCATACAGCCAAGTCGCCATATTATGGCGAATCCATAGCATGGAACGACTCTCCTCTCCCGCAATACGTCCGTAATCTAGTAAGAGTCTCTCATACATTTGGACACATTTAAGAAGTTTGGCGGTGTCTTTGAGCTTGAAGAAACAGCGTGCCTGTCCGTTGAGAGCAATTAATTTGCCTTCGACATCATTTCTGGCTGTTGCAATCACCATCGCAATTTGATACTGTTCAAGAGCTGCGTCAACGTAATCGTTGTCGAACAGTTCGGAAGCAAACCAGTGAGAGAGAGACAGTGTAACATGAGAAGTTGCACCAAAAACAGACGACCACTCTCGTGACATCTTACGTAGCGATTCAAATGCTCTTTCTCGTTCATTTCCCAGTGCTATACTTAGTAGCAAGCGTTCAGTTTGAATAAGCAAATGAAACGCATGATCATCTGAAGGCCACAGTTTTTCAACATCCGTAACGAGAGCGGTACACCATTTGTCAGCCTCCTTCATTCTATCGTTGTGCACTAGCGAACGAAACATTCGATACCTGAGCAAAAGTATATAACCAACCACGGTGTCACTCAGTGTTGATAACGTCGAAATCGAAGGCAACACACTCTCGAACAAGCCGTGGAGCAAGTTCAATCTCTCACATCGCTTTAATCCATTCGAAATCCGCAAACACAATTGCCAAAATTCCGAAGAGGCCTCTCCCCAACAAGCTGCAGCAATCGCAAGTGACGCTTCACGGAAGACTTCTGAACCGCCATAATCCGTTCCATCGTAGATGTGAACTTGCGAAACACCGACGCTTGCTTTGCGAAGATCAGAAACGATATCCAAAATCCACGGTCGGATATCGGGATCGTTATTGAACATCTTCACCAACAGAGGGTACAAAACGTCCCGTACAAAAGAAGAGAAGACTGGAGGCACACCAGAGTTGCATACCGAGTCCAGCCAGTCCTTGTCTTGAAGATCCAAGTTACTGTAGACTTCCCTGACTGCCGGAATATTGTTCGGATGAAAAAGAATGCTCATCAAAATGCCAATCGAAAAAACATCTGATGCTGGCAGCAAATTCCTCACGTCATGCGAAGTTCCATGCACAATTTGCTCGGGACTTCGAAAACCCGGCGTGCCTCCAAATACGGATCGATGACTCCGTGAGGTGTTTCCAGACACGGAAACTTGAGATCCAATCCCAAGCTCGTCTTCTTGAAATTTGTATGACATTCCAAAATCTATGAGTGCAACTACATACGATTTAACCAGTGCTGAACCACTGGTAACATCCGGAAATGAAGGCGCTACCGGGCGACCATCCGCGTCCAGATGACACTCTCGCAAAACCAAAATATTCGACGGCTTCAAATCTAAATGCAAACACTTCATCTTATGCATATGGTGAATTGCAAAGAGGATTTGCAGCATTATATGTCGACATACTAAGAGCATTACTTGCGGTTCCCGTTCCCATCTTGATTTCCAATCGGAAGACTCGAGCAAATCATGAAGCGATCCCAAGGAAGAGTACTGTGAGAAAACCGCCCCATCTCTGGCAAACAATACGGGTGCAATGTTTGCATGGCCGTCAAGTTCTGCCCAAATGTCTCTCTCTCGCGTGCGTGCATTCACATGAGACGACAATTTGCAAGCAAAAAACTTCGTAGTAATTTCGGTTGACAAATTTGTCGAATCAATACGAACAAACTCGACCATGTATACTGCACCATATCCACCGACTCCGATCAGAGCGTGCACTTTGAGAAGCTTGCATTTCGGGTCGTCATGTGCAACCATGCTGTCGCACAGAGAGCGCATTTTTTCATGAGAATAAAGCAGCGGAGGTCTTCTTCGACAGGAAATCTTCAGAAATCGGTGGGAGTATGCGTGATGCAGCAATAACGCGGTAAAGCAAGCGCCAAGATCTGAAGCATATACACATATCCCATCTCCACCGTCTGCTACCGTGGACAACA
Organism: Andalucia godoyi; assembly: GCA_009859145.1. NCBI lineage: Eukaryota > Jakobea > Jakobida > Andaluciidae > Andalucia > Andalucia godoyi. The sequence goes on from VRVR01000055.1 coordinate 36,929, forward strand.
TAAGGCAGTGAACACGTGCGGACTCTTCCATCTCATACGGCGAGTGATGATTCGAGGCTTCAGCATTGCTCCCGAGATTGGCTCTTGTAATGTGAAAAGGAACTTCTGGTGAATCTTCTCTCATTTCAAACTCACCATTCACGACGAGAGGGACACTGACGTCTTCAACTCCTTCATGTCGGTCACGGCACAATTGATTGTACAAGAGAAACCTAATCTTTCCCAATGGATGCATTGCACTCGACGCATCCAATTGCAATTGATCAGTGGACACCGCACTGCTTGTCACGAAGAGTAGCACCGGGTTGTGTATGCTCACCTTGCGTCCAGCAGACAACTGTGCTGTCACAGCTACTGGCAAGTCGGAAAAATCATCTGGCGCCAAGAAAACAGTCCTCCAACTAATGCCCCTTCCCCACATCACTTCCGATGCCCAGTTACGTGCCTCACGTTGCAGTATTTCTTCTGAAGGCGAAGTATACACAATCCACATGCGGACAAGCAGGTTTGCAGTTTGCAGGAATTGGGGGCCTCCACTCCTCTTGGAATAAGAAAGGGAAGCATAGCTGAAAGGATCGGTGATGTAGAGCGCACATATCACAGGATATACGTCCGTAAATCCTTCGGTACCCCAATCGGAAGGACACGCAACCTGACGGAGACCATGAGAACCGCCAACTTCAAGCGAATTATCGCTTCCGGCAGCGGACACAGTTGCTCCCCACGACTCTCCAGATTCAGAGAGAGCCATGCCGATTGTTCTCTTTCACAAATGCTTATTAATGTCGCAGAAAAATGAAGCAACACAGGTGCAAAAACGAAATAACTACACTATCTGGCACGTGAAGTAGCGTAAAGGCGGGGCCGCGGGGAAGCAGAGCTGTTGCCCTGTTTTTTGCAGCCTGCTTGGCAGATCCCGCCTCCTACAAATATCCTCCGTTTTGCCATTGCGAAAACTCATTGCCGCAGGCAAGGTGTGTGAGCTCGCCGATCGGAGCGCACGCTTGAAAAATGAAATGTTTGCTCGTAACGCCGTCATTCCCAATTTTCAAAGATCAGGGCTTTTGTGAACCTTCCGTGATCCGTCCGCCGTCGGCACAGTTGAAGGTTGAAGCCACTTTTGTGTAGCCCATCAAACAGAACGGTGCTGTGCTGGCAGAATCGGCTCTTTTTGCTTCCTTGACTCCGGAAAGCCCTCAGCAACCCAGACCTTCAATCTCCTTCGTCCTTCATCGCCGTTCGTCTCGGTCTAACCACTTTCGTTCTCCTTTATTTTTCTCCCTTTCCCTTTTCTTTTTCAGTCTCCGTTCTTAACATCCCATCAGCATCATGAACGGCTCTGGTAGGCAGGCCACGAACTCCCGTGTTGACTTCCGAGTGCTAAAGTTTCCCCCTGTCGCTGTTCGCGTTTGCGGTACTTCTATTTCCGAGGGCGATGGGCTCGTTGGTCCGTTGCGGTCGCTGTCAGTCGATAGTTCTTCCACTTCGGAAACGTGTCGTCAATCAGTTCGAAAAGACGATGCACATCCAGATGTGGATTCCGATTGGATGTTAGTCGATGTGACAGATGATGAGTGGAAACTGCAATGGAAATCCAATTTTGTCGAAGGAGGTCGATCGCTTTCCAGGTTTGCCCAGAAAATTGCGAAGAAGCTCACAGAGGATGAAGAGCTGTTTTGCGTAACTGTTGTGGGTTCTCCTCAAATGAACACATTTGTCTGTGACAAGGCCCGCTCTTTGGATAGGGCTCAGACATGTATCCAAGAATCCTTGGAAGCTGTTCTGACAGTCGTTTTGTTGATTGCTGATCCAAACGATCGTGTGTCTGATTTGATACTTGACGAGACATATGCCGATGTTTCGAAGCACGTTCCTTCTTCGGTACCTGGTAATCCTGCAGATTACCGTGCTGGATGGTCATCGTACATCCATAACCACTCGATTGTAATTGACACTCCGTCCGGGAAGTCAATGTCAGCGACCGACAACCGCCCCGTCCTTGTTTCCGCAAGTATTTTGGACGTTCAATGTTTGAGTGACACTGCCGGATCATCTGCGAGATGTTCTTGGGAATGGGAAAATGTTGGTGAATCTCGTGTGGATTCTTTATCATTCTCGCGTTCTACCTCCACAGACAGTGATGTCATTGATGAACTGTTTGCAACTGTTCATTGTGGGTTGCCAGGATTGTTCGGAACTCATTCGGAACGATTTCCTACGGGATTGTCATTCTTTTTTGGAGGATCTTGTGACACTTCAAGCGACCAGCAGAAAGCGATGGGTCTGCGTTTCAGTGGCGATGGTTGTTCGTTTGAGGTGGGATCTTTTATGATCATAACCTCTTCATCTTTGAATCGTGTTGTGAATCTGCACAATGGTTTTTCCGTGACTGTTGACTGGAATCATCCACCAGGCTCGAAAGGCACGTTTCTGTCATCGACGGAAGCAACAGTGCAAAACTTGCTGCAGACATTACCGGTTGTTGAAGAAATTCGAAAGCACTCTTCAAAATTCACCCCTGTCTCTGGATTGAACATTAAGATGAGCGGTTATCAGGTTTTCGCTTCTGGACTTGTACAGCTACGATTCAGATTTGGTGATGCACTGCTGCTCATTTTGTCGGTAGGACAAGCTGACACCGTGGTTCGATCCGTCATGCTTGAACTTCGACAAAAGATGCAGTCGTCGGATAAAGCCGGCAGTTACCGCACCGTGCATGTCCTGGGCTGTCGTTCAATTCAATGGTCTTCGCAGCATGGTTTATTCATTCTTCCTCCGAAGAGCAATGGCCTGGAACATTCCACGGTTTCTTTCTCGTGTTCTTCTGTTCCACTCCAGAATCCATTCTTCCCGACAGATTCTTATGGCAGACTGTGTGTGGGTGCACACACCGAACCCGGTGACAATTTATCCGCTGTATTGGATGGCTTCTGTGATTTTGCAAATGATGACAGCGGAGGTTTGGTTTCCTTTATCTCCCCCAATGGTGACCAGCTGATGAGCTACAAGGGCAAATTACAGAATGGAAAAGTGCTAGACCATTCACAGGTGCTATGTACGAATTATCAAAATGGTCGACTGTTTTCTGGCGTCTTTGTCAACGAGGTTCCACACGGGATAGTGGAAATGCGAGACTTGACGAATCTTTCGTCTGATGGCTTGCGATTCGAGAATGGCAGAGATTGCGGTTCTGTGCCTCTTAGAGACCAGTTTCACAGTTTCCTGGAGAACATTAAGCAAAAGTTTAGTACCGACCCGCACATCCATCATTTGGACAAGCCGTCTTTTGTTCTTCGCAATGGCGAAGCATTCTGCGTCTTTTCGCACGAGTGTCGTGTTTCTTCAACTGCTTCAAATATTTTCCGTGGTTGGACGCTTTCAGATGGAGTCGTTGCTGTCAAAATTTTTTCTGAAGCGCAGGGTCATAAGGATGCGACTGTGAATGGGCGCCTCCCCATCAGTTCAGACCCTGATAGTGGTATCGTTCGGTACATCCACACAGATTGCGTGCGGTCCTCTGAATGTTCTTTGCGTTCATCGGACGGGAAGCCTGCCTCTGCACTTGTTCTTGAATTGTGTGAGCCAGGTGATGCCGAGACTCACATTGTAGCATTGCAGAACGAGATTTCTTCCGAAAAGTTCTTGTCGCATATTTTCGGACTTCTTCGAGGGTTGCATGGCATCCACAACTTGAGTATCGTCCACCGAGACATCAAGCCGTCTAATGTTTTGTTTTCATCAGGACCTCTTGCTCGTCTTCGACTAGCCGATTTTGGTATTTCTGCCTTTTTACCGAGTGGCAAGACAAGCAGGCTGCAAACAGCCCTCGATGGTGTCGGTACTGCTGGATGGTGTGCTCCTGAACAAGTATCCGATACGCTGCTCCACACAACACGGACGGATGTATTCAGTTTTGGATGGACAATGCTCTTTCTGTGCATTGATCATGAACGTTGTTCAAAGTATCCCCGTCTCTGCAAGAACAGTTCTTTTTTGGCTCTGTCTCCATCCGATCGAATGGAGTTATTCCGAACTTCGCAGGGTCTTGAGGCATACCGAAAGGCTTTATCCGACGATATTGAAGGAATCAAGGCTGGTCGGATACCTCTTCACATGGAGTCTGCACATGCTCAAAGCACCATGCAATACTTCTTCGCAGATCTCTTCAGTAGAATGGTGGATGTTGATCCCAAGAAACGGGATACTTCAGCGTCATTGTTGCGACATCCTCTGTTCTGGTCTTGTACTGAAAGTTTGAATTTGGTGAAAGATGTTGTTGACGTCGTGCATGATTTGGCAATTACCCAACCACGCGCTCCCACGGGTTCAGAAGTCTTGGATGTGCTTTTGCAAAGGAGTTCCGCCGGCAAGAATTCCATTCTATCCTCTTCCTCCTTTGATGCCTGGGGTCCAAATTCCAATATGCTTATTCGTGGACAGTTGATAGATTCTGTTTTTGATGTTAGAGCCAAGAAGTTGCCGTCCACAGCCAACCTGACGATGTATGCGGTCATGAAATTCTACAGAAACATTCTCACCCATTCAGATGCTTCGTCGGCGCTCTTCCTCCTCGGAACAAACAATGACTCTTTTCTGACGTACCGTTTGCTGTCTGCCGCGAAGAATGGATTGTTGTTTCATGACATTTGGAAGATATGTTTAGAAGCTTTCCGCAGAACATCGAAAAAGGATCGTACATCTCTGTCCAGAGAAGATGTTAACTCTCTGTGTATCTTAGAAAAATGCTTTGGAACACTAATGTAGGTCTCTGAATATTGTCAAATGAATGGCCATGTTTCCCTTTTCGAAGCGGACTTTTGACCATGATTCAAGCCTTTCCGACTGCGGGTGTCAGTGGACGATTGTGTCAATGAATTGTCCATGCGTATCCAGAAGTACAGTGTTGTTGTCGATCCTCATAAATAATATTTACCTTTTTTTCTGCGCATGATCTCTCGCTCAAAAACCACATCGACACAAGCAAAAGAAGAAAACAAGCAAATTGGAACGCAAAGTAAGTGACTTGCAAATGCTTGCCAGTGATCCATACTGTCTTCAATGCTACATCAGGCGTGCACCAACCCCATCCTTGTCGTTTGGGCTGTTCTGAAGAGCAGCACATGACCAACAATCAAGAATTCAAGATGTTCCTCTCGCTTCGACTTTCGAGCATCTGGCGCAGTTTTCGCTGTACGATGCAGTGAACTGTTCCGACGCATCGAACATCCCACCGTGCAGTCGCAAAGTTTGCTATGGAAATGGCGTGTTCCAGGTGATCGACGCACTTCTCGACATGTCCTGCGTATGCTATGCCTTCGATGCCAAGGGATGCTGGGCAGGAGAGTACTGCGAGCTGGCTGCGACCCCGCGTCCAACTGCAGACAGTGTGTCCGGTGTGAAGACTGGGTAAGCATCAAGGGTGTAGTCCAGCAGCTGGTTGACTCTGTACAGATGCCTTCGTCGAACGCTTGAGCGGCAACCACCGGAGAATCCAAGCAACTGGGCGCAGTCCGCTCCAAGTTCTGCATCTTGTCGGCATCCCGCATGGCCGCGTACCAAGGTTCCGGATTCGACTTCACCTGTCGACTGACTACAGTCCACTGCCAGTGGACCTTGCAATCCTCGAGCAGCGGCTCTAATCTGACGATTGTCTGCGAGTCTCTTTGCTGGATCCTGCCGTAGTTCTAGCACAATTTGTCCGAAATGCTGTTGGCGGGGGTGTCTGCTTTCGTTGACTTCATGTCATTGAAGAAGGTGAAGGGAAACCCCGTTCCCCATTTCATTCACTTCAGCATCATTCCAAATGCGTATCCGAGGCATTATAGCTGATTTCATCAGCCCTTTTCTGTTGTGATCGTTTGATGGGAGCGAGAGATCGTCCCGTTGGGATGGGTTCATCGTAAAATCCATTATTCAATGGAGATTCGTCCGCAAGGAGCTTGTAAATGTTGTCAACATTTCATCCATGATGCAATGAAGGCAACAGAGGGCCTTTGTTGCGTTCTGATGTCTGACGACCATGCATCCATATTGAGAAGTTTTATTGCTGCAAGTTTGTTCTTGGATTTGTCACTGTGAACATCACGCTAAACAAGAAGCTAGCCATCCGATTGTTAGTGCGAATTTGAATTATGATGCCGGAGGTCGTGAACTTCGACGAAACGGGGGTTCAGGGAGACCAAGAATCGAAGATCCGCTTTCTGGCGCCCTCGAAGGACTAGGAGGAGCGTCCACCGAAAGGTCATTCCTCAACGCAAACACGCCACTATGATCAACTCTCTATCAGCAGGAAGAGCAAAGACGCCAACAGGAAAAGGCGAAAAGCGAGAGGACAGCAAAGTGAATGAAGACGAGCGTTGCAACTGATGTCCGAAGCTCCATTCCTGGCATCCAGCAAACTTAAGAATGACCGGTAAGGTTAAGTATGGTTACAATAAGCGAAGATGCACACAAATGGGTTCTTTAATCATGACTGAGCGAAACGTGCTCAGACCTGGAGAACACACGTTCGTGGAATACTTGGAAGATCTTCAAAATGCTCAAACCGGGTTGTTTTGATCACCAGCAGTTTCAAAGAACTCTCGCACGCGTCTAACCAGCCGATCACTCGCGCTGCTCCGGTTCTCCAGCTCAAACAGACTGGGGAACTCGTGATGCAGTCGTTGCAAAAAGGAACGCAGAGGTCGCCGCTCCTCCGTGTCCAGCGCAGGAATCGGAAGAGAAGGATTCAGCACATCGTTCAAAATGCCTGATCGAATTTCAAACAGTTCATCTTTGTTGTGCAGCCGAGTATGTGATTCTAGAGTTGATTCCTTCAAATAGATGGCCACCGGCGGCAGCCACGAGAGAATATCACCGATTGCCAGGTACACCGTCGTGAGCACAGCTTGCTGCAGACACACTTGGAGCCGTTGTCCATCGGACAGAACTACCAACGACGCCACTGCATCCAGCCAATCGGGAGAGAAGGCCGCGTGGTAGTGAAACTCTTTTTTGTCACGCTTCTGGATAAAGGACGCACCGCCCCAGTCAATCAAGCATATGGGAAACTGAAAGTCGCTTTGCATCTCCTCTAACAGCACCACATTTTGCGGACAAATGTCCATGTGGTAGATGCCACGGTCATCGCACTGCAAGACAATGCTCATCAATTGTTGAAGAAGTTCCGTGCAAAAAGCGAGGGAGCGGTTCGGATAGCACGATGCAAGCGGCAACGGCACTCCTACAGGCGCAGTGCACAGAATAGCTCCTTGATCGGACTGTTCAGAATGCAAGAGAGTGGGGACCCAGAAGCGATGACGGCCCCAGTCGATTCTGGAAAGCTCCTGCAGTGCCCCAAGTTCGGTTGTCCACTCCGCGAGCCTCGATACCGGAAAACACTTCGCAACAATAGAGTTCGTCGCATCAAGAGTCCCAGTTGCTAGTTCCACAGCATTCATCTTCCCGATGCCATGGACCGGGGCACGCTGCAGCATTCCAGTCAGCTCCAGTCTCGGTGAAACAGAGAGTGAGCGCACGATTCCAGAGGACAAGGCAGAAATAACTGGAGGCGGCGTGCCATTCCACCCACACAAGGCATGTGGATCGCTGGACAACAAGAAGCAAAGCCCCTTCATACCGTCCTCGTGAAGTGCAATGGGTTCAGTTTCCAGCAGTTCATAGTCCCATCCAAACTCGGAATCGAAAATGCGCAAGCACAGAAACACAATAAATTTCCGGTTGCACGCAAAGCCCCAACACACACGTCGAGAAATACCGGATTCCTGAACAATGTGCGCAAACCGCTGATACACTTGCTGGGTAGCCTCGGAGAGCTTTGACTTTTTGGTACCGTCGAGTCGATCGGATCCTTTGAGTTCCCCGGCAATGCTTGCTCCCGAGTACATGGGACACCGAAGAGCGAGACGACCGATGCAAAGCAGCAAATCCACCCTTTGGTTCTGTCCGTAGAGGCCACTCCGCGAGAAATCCACGAGATGCATGTCGCCGTGCTTGGAGAGGAATCGTGTGATGAACAACCGGAACTGGACTTGCAGGAGCGGCTCAGGACAAGAGTCCAAAGGAAGCGTTCCCACCGTCTCGTTCCACATTGCCTGGAAATCCTCCCAGAACGGGAGATTGGAAGAAATGGAGGGGAAAAGATCGTCAAACGAAGATCTCGTGGCATACAAATTGGTGGTGCCGCTGCGCGACGACGACCCCAACGCCAGCAAATCCTGCGACAGCTTGGAGAGGAAATACTTGATATCGGATACCTTCGCCACCTCTTCGGCAGCAAGTCTTCCTTGATGCTCCGCCTCTTTCTCTTGTCTCTCACGATCAAGGGCTATTTGTGTCGACTCTTTCTCCTGTCTTTCTCTCTCTTTCTCAAGGCGTTCATGTTCAGCGGCTGCTTCAACAATTTCCTTCGCTTTCCTTTCATGTTCAGCGACTGCTTCAGCAATTTCCTTCGCCTTCCTTTCATGTTCAGCGGATGCTTCAGCAATTTCCTTCGCCTTCAAAGCGTGTTCAGCGACTGCTTCAGCAGCCTCCTTTGCCTGCTTCAACTGCTCGAATTGCTTCAGCAGCTCCTGAATCTTGTCATTTGGATCGGACGAACTCATGGGTCAATACAGAAGTGAAGTGAAATGAAAATAAAAATAAAATAAAGAATGTGAATACACATAGAAAGAAAGAAAGAAAGAAGAGGAAGAGAAGGGGAGAAAATGTAAACGGGAAAAAACAGCTCAAGCGCAGGGTTTTTCTGACTGCTCAAATGGTACGAGTACCGAAATATCTATACTCGTGGTGGTGAATAGCTATTCACTGATTCGAATCAGTGAATTCCAGTACTCATGGGAAAATCACGAGTTCGGGGATTTTCGATCTTACCAGATTTTTCTCCGAATTCCCTCCTTTCCCGTCTGAATTCTCTTTTTCCCGTTTCTTCTTCTTTCTTCTTTTTCTTATTCCAATTCCTTCTTTCATTCATCACCCCAGCCATGAGTTCGTCCGGTTCAGATGATGTGGTTCAGAAGCTGCTCAGGCAAATCGAGCAGTTAAATCGTGAAAATGAGAGAGAGCGGCAAGAAAAGGAAATCGCGCAGGCTGCCGTTGAACACGAGCGCCTGGAAAAAGAGAAGGAACGACAAGAGAAAGAAGCGGAACATCAAAAAAGACTTGTTGCCGAAGAACATGCGAAGAAATCAGATGTGCAACTCTTTCTCTCCAAATTGTCGCAGGATTTACTGGCTATTGCGTCATCGTCGCGCAGCTACACCACAAACTTGTCTGCCACAGACGCCTCGTTTGAAGATTTGTTTCCGTCTCTCAACGACTGTCCGAACTGGAACGATTTTCAGGCGCTTTGGCAAGCAACAGTGGAGAAGCTGCCTTCCGAGTCATGTCCCGAGCCACTGTTGCAGGAGCAATTCCGTGTGCTCATTACGCGATTCCTTTCGCAGCACGGCGACATGCACCTGGTGGATTTCTCGCGCAGTGGATTGTATGGATTGAACCAAAAGGTGGACTTGCTATTCTGCCGGGGCCGACAAGCCCAGCGCCTGCCCACGTACTTTGAATCGTGCCTCGTCGGCGAACTCAAAGCGTCCGGCCAGGTCGAGGATGCCGACGATTCGAAACTTTCCGACGCCGTCCTGCAGGTGTACCAACGATTCGCACACATTGTTCAAGAATCGGGTGTTCGTCGGCGCGAATGCTGGGGGTTTGCGTGCAACCGCACGACAATCGTGTTTCTGTCGTTGCGCATTTCTGATTTAGAGTCTGAGTGGGACTACCAGTTGCTACAGACCCCGCCGATGGCGCTTAAAGATGACGGGTTGAAGGGACTATGCTTCTTGTTGTCCAGTGAATCGCATGCCTTGTGTGCGTGGAATGGCGCAGCGCCACCTGTTGTGTCCACCTTGTCTTCTGAAATTGTGAGTTCACTGTCCGTTTCACCGAGACTGGAATTGACCGGGATGCTGCAGCGTGCACCCGTTCATGGCATCGGCCAGATGGATGCCGTGGAACTGGCAACTGCGACTCTTGATGCGACGACCTCTGCTGTTGTCAAGTGCTTTCCGGCATCGAAGAAAGCAGAATGGACGACCGAACGTGGAGCACTGCAGGAACTCTCGAAAATTGACTGGAGTGATCACCGTTTCTGGGTGCCCACTCTTTTGCGTTCCGAACAGTCTGAGCGTGGCGCCATTCTGTGCACAGCTCCAGTAGGAGTGCCGTTGCCGCTTGCGTCGTGTTATCTGGGCCGTGCTCTCATTTTCTGTTCAGAACTTCTGCAGCAATTGATGAGCATTGTATTGCAATGTCATGACCATGGCGTGCATCACATGGACATCTGTCCGCAGAATGTAGTGTTGCTGGAGGAGGTGCAAACTTCCTTTCTGTTTCCAGTATGTCTGATTGACTGGGGTGGCGCATCGTTTATGCAAAAGCGTGACAAAAAAGATTTTCACTACCATGCCGCTTTCTCGCCGGATTGGTTGGACCCCATGCGTTCGCTGGCGAATCTGACGGATGGACAACGGCTCCAAGTGTGTTTGCAGCAGACTGTGCTCACAGTGTTGTACCTGGCAATTGGTGACGTCCTCTCGTGGCTGCCGCCGGTGGCCATTTTCCTGGATGAATCAACCCATCGAGAAAAGCATACTCGGATGCACAACAAATCCGCCTTGTTTCGAATCCGAGCGCGTATTCTGAACGATGTGCTGAACCCATCCCTTTCGATCCCTGCGCTGGACACGGATGATCGACGGCCTGTGCGTTCCTTTTTGCAAAGACTGCACCATGAGTTCCCGAGTCTATTTGAGTTGAAGAAACGAAGCAGCGCGAATGCTTTGCTCGTTGGACGCATTCCAGAGATTTGTGCGACGTTTCGAGGATGAAGCACTTGGATCTGGAAATTCGGCAAACGCAGCGTGGGACACCGATGAGAACGAAGATCGTGAATCCATTTCAACCGGGTTCTCGAATTGTTGATGATTGCTTTCATTGTTTCTTTGAACTGATGATCTTTCTCCAGCACGGGTGTGTCTCAGGGAACAAGACCTTGCAGTCAGAAATGCTTGGAGGTCCTGCAATTCAACACCTCGAAGACCGCGAAAGTCAATGTAGGTACCATCGTCATGACGGAGATGTTTTTGATTTTGACTCGAGCTCGTCTGCTGGTTCTAGGAACGGTGTGTCCAAGGCACTCGGAGCAAGATCATGTGGAAACGGATGCATCTTCCACACACGATTCACGTCTCGTACATCCAGAGAGACGGAGAATCGCTCAGGATGGATGATTTTTCGAATGAATGCTTGAAACAAAATGGGATAAACCTTCAATCTCAGAATGATTGCAAACAAGAACAAGATGCGATCGGCAAGCGTAGAACCCTGGCTCTCCGCAAAGTTGGAAAACTCAAAAAGTAAATTCAACAGGGTCCACAGCCCAAGAAAATAACACAGGCAGCCATAGGTGAGTCGAAGTTGGAACAATGAGAGTCGATTCTTCGACAGCGAAACGAACCAGAGAACATCGATGTAGAGCAAGGAAACAAACAGCAAAGGATAGAATGCAGCAGTCGCGAAAGTGATCGAGATTTGCACAGCCAAACTCGATTGGAGCAATGGCACAGTTTGCGCAAAGATAATGTCTACTACCAGCAGCAAACCAATTAAGATCAAATAGTATTCCTTCAACCAGGAGCGTTCTTCCGCGATACGGTATTTCAAAAAAGCTTCCTTTCCCCAGAGAGCAAACAGAAATGCCCATGAAAAGCACGTGATTGTGAAATGAAAGGCTACAATAGAAAGCACGACCTTGACGACCAGAAAATTCAGAAGACTGGGTACGGTAAGAATAATAGAAAAAAATGTGACGCCAATTACACAGATCCACCAAGGCCAGTCAAAAAGCACGCGTCCCCACGTCGATGACTGAAAGGAGACGTTGCATAACGAGTCGTACGCGCGAGAAGTAAGCATTTGGGTCTATGCAATTGAAAAGAATGGTTGATTCTTGGAAATTTCCAAAATTCGGCATCCGGGGGAACAGGATTTTGTTCCTTGAAAACGGTTAAACAAAACCAAAGGAATCTGTAGACACTTGTCGAATGGATATTAGACATGCCAGAAAACTGAACAAGACTTCAACGTCTTGCAGTATTTTGCACTCCACGTCCTTCGTGCAACTCAACGCAAACAAATGCCGTACTTGATTCCGTGGACCTGCATCCGTGTGATCCTGTCGCTCGGCTCCATCGTATTCTGTTCTCATGCTTCGTCGAATCACGGGAATCACGAGAATGAGGAACCGTTCCACCTCAAGCTGCCGAAGCAGCCGGCGCTTGTCTTGGACAGATTGCCAACGTCCACATAACCCGTCAGTGCTTTGTTAGTACTTGTCGAATGTTGTGTCCCGACATGTCATTAGGAATGCGGAACGAATTATCGTCCAGTACCAATCTTTCAATCCCGGACAAAACGCGGTAGCATCGATGTTCTCCAGCATCCCAATACGAGAAGATCCAACAGAACACGAGAATCCAATGGCCGAGTTGTATTCGATTGCTACAAATGGCCGAGAAGACGAGGATGCTTCCGTGTTCCGGAAAACGGTTATCGAAGGGGAGGTCGAAAGGGGAAGATTTCAACTTCGTTCCTGTTACGCGTTGCATCATTTACGACGAGGATTTGAATGAAATCGAGTTTGAAATTCCTCGATTCTTTGGAAGCACTGAGGCATGCAGCGCTGGGACGATTTTGTGGAGAGTGATGCTTTCAACTCTGAGCCCACTTTGGAAGAAGAAATTTCCGAATACGAAGTGCACAGCGCAAAAAAGCCAACCGTCGTCGTCATTAGCGCACACAACCGAGATCAGCGCCTGTCGGCTCTCCGGCTTCTGATTATCACAAAATGGTCATACTGGTGAATATTGATCCTGTGACGAAGTCGAGAAACCGAAAGACAAACTCGGAAACTGTAGTTTCTGCCCCGCAGAATATACAAGTCGCACGTAACGGAGAGGGAGTAATCGTTCCGAGAATTTCGTCTTTACGAGAATTTTTGAAGACATCGAAGCTGTATTGTTTTTTTTATTTTAGGTCTGTCCAAAACGACACTTGGAGACTGCGACGTAGCCAAGTATCCGGTAGAACACCAACATCCCGAGAAGGACCATGCAGTCCCCGGTGATCGACATGACAGAGTATCCCAGCGTATCGAGTGCTTGCTGCCCGGTCGCGATGCATGGGCCGTCCGAACAAGTGAAGGTGGTTCCCTGGAATTCGTTGAGCGACAGGGCTTCTTGGGCGTACAAGAAGAAGGAAGTGTACTTGAACGGATAGAACCACCAGCCAATCTGGTCGGACTGCGTCACAAAACCACCCACGGAAAGGAAGATTGTGATCACGATACTGGCAAGCACATTTCCGACGTCCACGGTCTTGGAGATCGCGGCAAGTGTCAGCGAAAGCGCCGAGTTCACCTGTTCAAACAGCAGCAAAATGCCAAAATACAAGAAAAACTTGCCAGCGTCATGGGAGTCGTATCCAATCATAAAGTAGGAAATGACCGAGTACAGAAAAACGTAGAATGCTTCAAACGGAAGCGTCGCTCCCACATATGCAGCATAGTAAGAGAGCGAAGAGTACATCGAGTCCTCGCGCTCCTTCCAGAACACGGCACGCTCTGCAGGAAACGATGCAATGATGGAGAGCGACGGAACAAAAGCAAATGTACACAGCGACATGAAAAACGAAGCCACTCGCTTGTATATGGAAGCTTGGTTGTCTCCAATCTGCAGATACAGCAATCCGACGAACACAGACATGAACAAGTATGCCACAACTTGCGTAGAAAGCAGGATCGGGTCGCGCGTATAGTTTCGCAGCGTTCGTTTGAACAGGACTGCGAACTGAACCGGTAGCGGGGCAGTGCTGCTTCGAGGTTGCTCCTGGAGAGTGGCTGGGACGCCAGACGGTGCTGCAGACGTGGGAGATGCAGGGCTGGCCATCGGCTGTGCTCCCATGCACTTCTTGAGAGACATGGAGAAGATCGAATTACCGGACTGCTTCAGCCCGTTTCCGTGCTCGACCATGAACCCCGTAGGATTCTCCAACGCTGCATCAATGACGCCTTGGCTTTCCCGAGGTGCGGCATTCCAGAATTCCTGCATGATGGCAACGTACTTTGCATCTGCCACAGACTGCCGCTGTAGCGCCTCTTCGTCCATTTTTGTCTCTTTAGCTGTTAGGCTACCGTCGCCATTCTCATGCACATGCCAATGTTCGTGCTCGTGCTCGTGCTCATGCAAAGAATACACACTCATTGGAGACGTGATGCTGAGCATGTAGTCCGCAGGATTTGTCAGCGGCGGGACAGGACGCCCAATGCTTTCAAAGTGCGGGATCGCTCCATCCACAGTTCCATAGTACGCCATCTGACCCTTCGCCATCAGGATGATCTTGTCGAAAAGCTTCAGAAGCTCAAACGAAGGCTGATGAACAGTGCAGATACAAGTGCATCCCTTCGTGTCCGCAAGCGTCCGCAACAGCTGGATGACCTTGAGTGCCGAAAACGAATCGAGACCCGATGTGATTTCGTCCAGCAACAGCACATCAGCGCCTTTAATGAGTGCGATTCCGATACTCAGTCTGCGTCTCTGGCCGCCCGAGAGCCCCCGGATCATCGGCCCACCGGCCTTCACCTCTGCACACGAAGAGAGCCCCAGGTCTCTCAGCACCGACGACACGCGCTCCGAGATCTCCGGCTCCTTGAAATTCGACAGCTTTGCTGCGTATTCCAGCGTCTCGCGTGTCGACGCAGTTGCCAAAAGCACGTCTTGCTGCTGGATGTACCCGACTCGGGAAGACGGAACCAGGTACTTTACTTGGCCTGTAACCTGGCCGGTTCGCAGTCTACCTGACAGCGAATCCAGCAATGTGGACTTTCCGGCGCCAGACGAACCCAGGATGCATGCTACTTCCCCTTTGCACAAAGCCCCGGACACATTCTGCAGAATTCGAGTTTCCTTCACTTGGAACGATACGTTGTTCCACACCAGAACCGGCTGGCGCGCTGCAGCTAGCTCTGTGCGAGAAGCCACATCCACCCCGGATTCAGAAACCACAGACATTTACGCCCGCCGCACCACTCTTCGCGATTTGCCTCCAAAAAAATCTTTTCTTTCTACGCGGCTATCTAGATGTATCCGCGATCATGTGTGCATTAAAAATGTGAAGCGGAGGTTTTCGAATGTTCCAACAACGCGGTATCTGATAGCGAGTGTCGACAACGGACGACAGCAAGGAGCTCCAATAGAAAAGTTTTTTTCGTTAATTGTCACTCCTGCAAGCTCCCCTCCGTTCCGTTGTGCTGAGACCGAGCAAACCACGAAGGTATGATCCTAAATGCGATCTTCATGATCAGAAATCGAGCTGGTTCCGCATTTCACACATATACACTTAGTGACCTTCGGACCTTGCGAATCCTTGGGAATTTTGTTCAAGAGCATTGCGATTCTTGATGTCCAGGAAGGATTATGACATCTCCGTTGGCTAAGCCATGAAAATACCAGCAGAGAAAGACACATTCCGTACAGGAAGAGAGGAAACTGGAAATGACAGTGCTATTGGCGCGAAAGTACGGTACTTTTAAACGGTAATGTACTGTAGTATCCGGCATCGAGCGATATGTTGCATCGGACCGCACCCTTATCGCGCCCCATGGACAATTGGACAATTTGGACATCCATACAGAGACTTTGGAGTTTGGACTTCGCCGTGCAGCGCTTGTTGTTGCAAAAGCTATTCCCACCGAACAAGCTCTCAGAAATGAAGGCGGAACAAGCAGCTCTTGAGCGATTGGCCCCGATTCAGTGGGGTAAGTTTTCTCAATGGGTTCCAGCACTGATTCACCATGCGCAGGACGGCTACGGTGTGCTGTGTACATCTCCGATTGGGCAACCCCTGCCGCTGGCTAGTGCATTTAAGAAGGGTACAGAGCGACTTCGATGTTGTCAGGAACTCATCGTTCAACTTTGCAGCATCATCATTGTTGCACACACTCGCAGTGTTTGGCACATGGATCTATGTCTTCAAAATGTCGTCTTACTATCACCTGGTAGTGTCGACCAATTCAAATTTCCCGTATGTCTCGTAGACTAGGGTGGTTCTTCATTTCACGACAAGGAGAATGCGGGATTCCAGTATCACCTTGCGTTCTCCCCATCTTGGCTACAAAGGTATGATCGCGAAAAGAAGAAGTTGAAGGACAATGTCGGATTGTGTGCTTCTTTGCAGCAAATGGTGTTAACTGCGTTCTTCATTGCCTTTGGGGTTTATTTTTCGTGGCTACCGCCGAAAATTTGCACGCTTCATTACGAAGACGACAAGATTGGAAAGTCGCGCCATACATCTCTTTCAAATGTCGATCAATTGCCCACAGAGCGTACGAAGCTGATCGATAAGTTGCTGGATGAAAATTTCACTGCAACTCATTGCATTGGTTCCATTGCTCAAATGTTGACGGATCGCAAACCCCTTCTGGACATGTTTCGGGCGCTCCGCGAGGACTGTCCGTGGCTATTCGTTTTGAATGCTGTTCATCCTCGCGTCAATCAGCGGCTGTTGGTTGAACGCATTGTTCGCGCTTGTCATGTCCATCATGACGTTACTGCTGATTACAGTCTAGTTGATGGAGTAGACATACCATCGTCTGAAGATGGCCGACAATAACATGGTCAGCTAGTCGTGGTGTGACCCTGGAATTCTGAGAGTTGGCTTTGTGGACGGTTGATTCCATTCATTGACGGCCATCTTTGTTTGAATCATTTCATCCTGCACAGGCAAACTTTGGCAACAGTGTATCCAATTAAGTCCGTGGCATCCTTTCCCTTCAAGCAGAATGCAAGAGCAAAATTTGGAAAGGGATTTGGGTGTTGCCATGTTGAGACAGGAATTGAGAAATGAGTAGCCGAAATTGTTCTTGAAGTAGCGGCTCGGAAGATGCATCCGACGGTAGCTTCCCCACCGTTTTGTTCCACAAAACCTGAAAGGCATCCCAATTTGGAGGCACGGAAAGAGAAGGAAACATGTCTTCAAACGAAACTTCGTCTCGGTAAAGATAGTCCATGAATCCTCTCGACGACGTCTGCGCATCCAACAAATCGTGGGACAGGTTGGAAAGGAACTTCTGGATTTCAATCTTTTTCAGCCCGTCATTCGACTTCCTTAGTGCCTCATTCGACTTCTTTATTGCCTCATTCGCTTTCTCTATTGCTTCTCGTGCAATCTCAGTGGCTTGGCGCAGTTGCTCCAGAGTGAGCTTGGTCGAGCTATTCTTGTCTTCCTGTTGGTGCTCGGCGTCATTTTCCCGTCGCAGCTGTTCCCGATCGGACTAAATCAATTCAATTTCCCTTTTTAACTGCTCCACCTGCAGCTGCAGCTTCTGAGTCTCAATATTTGGATCGGAAGAATTCATCAGTCAGCAAAAAAATCAAAGAGAACAGAAATTCAAAGAATTGTGAAAGAAAAGAAAAAGGAGAGAAGAAAAAAATCCAACACAGAAAAATACTGCACAAATGCTGGTGTTCTTCGAATCGCGCGTGAAGGGTGAGACCGGTTTCACCACTACGAGTCGGTATATTTCGGTATTCATATCATTTGAGCAGTCAGAAAAACCCCGCGTTTGTCACATTTTTTCCCGTTTATATTCGACTTCTCCTCCTCCTCGTCTTCTTCTCTTTTTCTTTCTTTCTATGTGTATTCACATTCTTTATTTTCATTTCATTTTTGTATTGACCGATGAGTTCGTCCGATTCAGATGACAAGATTCAGGAGCTGCTGAAGCAATTCGAGCAGTTGAAGCAGGCAAAGGAGGCTGCTGAAGCAGCGTTTGAACGTGAAAGACAGGAGAAGGAAAAGGAACGCCAGGAGAAAGAAGAGGCACAATCCGCTCTTAGACGAGGAAGACGACGGAATGAGATTTTGGAACAGGAACTGCAGAAATCAAGAATCGAAACGTTCCTTACCGGACTCTCACGGGATTTATTGGCCGTTGGGTCGTCGTCGCGCAGTCGTGGAACGAAATTGTATACTTCGAACGTCTCTCTCCAGCATCTCTTTGCTGACTTTCCTCCTCCTCTGCATTGGGATGACTTCCAAGCTATGTGGAACGAAACGATTGGCAGTTTACCTCTGGACTGTACGGAGCCACCACTTCAAGAGCAGTTCCGACTGTTTGTCACCCGATTCCTTTCCACCCACGGCGACGTGCACATGGTGGACTTCTCCAGAAGTGGCCTGTATGGACTGATTCAGAAAGTGGATTTGCTCTTCTGCCGCGGCCGCACTGCCAAGCGTCTGCCCACATATTTTGAATCCTGTCTTGTTGGAGAACTCAAAGCATCAGATTCCGCTGAGCATCCGGATGCAAAGTTGAAAGAGGCTGTTTTACAAGTGTATCAGCGCTTCGCGCACATGGTGGAGGAGTGCGGGATACGCCGACGTTCGTACTGGGGGTTCGCTTGCAACCGAACGTCGATCGTGTTCTTGCATCTGCGCATTCTGCAGACTCGCAAGGGGTGGGACTATGATCTGTTACGGACAAAACCAGTCGCTCTGGATACGGAAGCCTTGCATGCCTTGTGTGCCTTGTTGTCGTGTGACTCTCATGCGTTGTGCGCATGGGACGGCGCATCGCCACCTGTCATTTCCCCAGTATCTTCTGGCATTGTTTCTTCCTTGCGGATTGCAGGACAAGTGCATTTGACAGGAATGCTGCAACGCGGACCAGCACACGGAGTTGGAGAGCCAGATGCAGTCGAGGTTGCGACTGGAATGGTAGACGGATCGACGTCCGTAGTTGTGAAGTGCTTTCCGAGATCAAGACTCGCCGAAATGGAGACCGAACGAAGTGTGCTGCTCGAGATTTGCGGAATCGACTGGGGTAGTCACAAGCACTGGGTACCGTCTCTTCTCCTTTCTGATCAGTCTGATCGTGGGGGTATTTTGTGCACCACTCCTGTTGGAAATCCGTTACCACTTGCCTCGTGCTTTCCCGAGCATATGGTTCTTCTGTATTGCACCGAACTTCTTTTTCAACTGACATCCATCGTGTTGAAATGCCATCGGAAATGCGTTTACCACATGGACATTTGTCCTCAAAATATTGTGCTTCTGAGCGAACCCGTGGTCCAATTTCAGTTTCCCGTTTGTTTGATCGATTGGGGAGGCGCCTCTTTCTTGCAGAAACGAAACGACGAGTTTCATTACCACACTGCATTTTCTCCGGACTGGCTGCACGAAGTGCGTTCACTGGCAGATCTGTCCAATGGCGAGCGACTGCAGGTCTGCTTGCAGCAAGTCGTCCTGACCTCCATGTATCTCGTGTTTGGCGACATTCTCTCGTGGCTACCGCCGGTGGCCATTGTCCTCTCCGAGAACCAGCAACAGGATTCACACGTTCGCGTACGAACGAAAATGGATTTATTTCGGATTCGAGGAGAACTTATCGGCAATTTGCTCGATGCGTCGCTTCAAGCACCAGTGTTGGCAGACCGTGGGCCTCTACGTTTGTTTTTCCAGCAATTGAAGGCCGCGGTTCCGAAGCTTTTTGATTTAGGAGAGCGAAACAGCGCGGATGACGCGCTCATTACTCGTATGCAAGAATTTTGCCTTTCTATCCGTGAGTGAAACACTTCCCAACTGCAACGGGGTGGCGACATCTGTCCCAAGAAACTTTCTACTTGGTTTCAAAATCAAAGTGGACCCAAATACCCTTGCAAAATGGAATTCTTGCAAAGTAAAATGGGTCTCTTCCAATCCGTAAAGTTTAGGTGTGCTCCTTATTTTTGTTTCAGTGAACTGATGGTGCAAGTGGAGAATGCGGTCATTCAAGGGCGTTTCCGCCTCCCCCGTGCCCACGGAGCTACTGTGAACTAGGTTGACGGCTTACGCTTTCTTTTACTCGTTTTCATCCGTTCCAACATCCTCTTCAGCATCATTAATGGCGGTATTACCTCTGATTCGATCTGACGGGCCCGGTCTCGTGTCGTGGAGCGATGCAATAGGAAGCTGCTCCTCTCCTTCATCATGAACAGCGTCAGACACAACTTCGTCTGCTTCTACTCCCGCTTCCACACCCTCTGTCAAGACCCCGGACCGATGCTCAAGACCCCATTCTTTGAATTGCGAGATTGCAGCTTTTTCTTCGTCGTCGCCTGCGTGAACTTGGTCGAGAAGTCGCCGTGACGATATTGGCTGTCGAGACAAACATTCCTCAAAAAAAGACAATGCACGACCCCATGCCGCCTGCACTTGGTCGGTAGTGATCTTGAAGAAAGACTCGCATATAAGATAGACAATGTTTTCCTTGGAATGTGGGATGATGGTCGTCAGCAGTCTGGAAAAGTGGTATTTCCAGATGCTGAAGACTTCCTCGCAAGGATCCAAGAAGGGTGAGTACGGAGGCAAGTGACTCAGCTCCACCTCTTGCGGAATCACAGACTGCACAACATGCGATTTGCGAATTGAACAGCTGTCCAGAATAATCAGCTGCCGAGTTCCATCTTTCCGAGGAAATGCATTCTTGCTGGAAAGTTCCTCGAACATATTCTGAAGGAAACCCGCATACGTCTTTCCATTCACATTTCCGGCAAAGCACTCAAAATACACGATCCTTGTCCGATTCATTGCGGCAATTGTGGTAATGACAGGAAGGAAAACCTTTCCAGCTGGGATAACCGGTCTGCAGCCTTGGAGGCTGATGCCCTTGCGCGGTAGCGCATCGTAACTGAAATGTGTTTCGTGTATGAAGATCGCTTCGTTATAATCCCGACTTTTCTCGGCTGACATTAAAGCAGCGTACTCGAATCGTGCCTCGATGTTCTTCTCCGAGTTCCGGCTCCCGGGAACCGGATAAAAGTCTGCGGTCCGCAATCCGAGGTAGTCATGCACCCACTGCTCCAGAGTTTGTGCGCTCGAGACCGGGTCAAGTCGTAGGAGTTCGGGAAACTGCTTTTGCATCATAGTCACCAAGTCGACATATGAAAGTGTGTTGTCCATTGCTATCTGACGAGAAGCCCAAAGAAGATGATCATCGGAAAACATTCGAGTCCGGCGGGACTTTGGGTTTGTAGAACCGTGCCCGGCTGGTTCAAGCGGATTTTCTCCCCGTTGCTGTCGCTTCCGCATTGCGTAGTCGTTGCTCCGAAGGGTTGATTCCTTGTACTGCAGGACACTTGCAAGCTCTTTGATATTGGCGTTTCCGAGGATCAGATTAGTAGCTGCACTCTGAAGATTTGAACTTCCGAGTTCCGACTTTCGAGCCTTTTTGCTTTTCAGAAGAAAGAAGGAATTCTAAAAATAGCTCTTCCTCAAAATTGAATTCAGAAATTCCTGTCATTTCCAGTCTTTGAGGGTTCCTTTTGTTTCCCGCCATCCGTTTTCATTCTCTTTCTGTTCTTTTGGCTGGATTCCTTCATTGATTCTGCTGTTGCTTGCTTTCTTCATCTCTGATTGATTTTCGTGGCCTGATGGTGGTGCACGTTGTGAAAGCTGCCATTCCAGGGCGGCTGCGCAACCCCGATCTGCACCACATCATTCTGGACTGGGTGCACCTCTAATCGCCGGCGCGTGGGCCGCGATGAGCATGCGTCAGTGCTGGCTCAGGCGGCCGCAGTGCTTGTGCAGGAGTCTACCGGGTATTCCTAGTGCAAGCGAGTGTCCAGTCCCGCGTAGGCACACACTCACTGTTTGTGAAGGCTGCGGAGGTTGAGGACGGAAAATGTCTGCTAAGGGGACATTTCGTGAGCGTTTCCCAGATTCTTTGCTTTTATAAAAATGGGGGGTGCGCCCTAAACAGCACCAGCAGAATCGTAGTCGCCCTTCGATGTTGAGCGTGATGCACAACCCGATCCATCAGGGGGAAATACGAGTAAAAGACAAAAGCAGAACGATGGAAAGGGAAAAAGTGACGGGGGAAAATTGAGAAAGAAGCAAAACAAACAAATCTTAACTGTTGTGGGCCTCAAGAACAACGTCTCGCTGACATCAAAAGTGGCTCAGGAATTCAAGTTTGCTGATACGAAACTTTAAAATAGAAGCGCAAACTTCCCCAGAGTCTCCTTCCAATTCTGCGAGGCCGAAGAGTCGAGGATGTTTTGCCCTCGATTCATCGTATCGTTTCATTTTTTAGATTTTGACGACCTGGAAGTGCTTGTTGGGAAACCAGATCTTGCAATCTGAATTACGTACTTCTACCGAGAAGATTTGAATATCACAAAAGAATGGCGGTGTCGGATGTACAACTCCGATCATCCGTCTCTGTTGAGTGGCAGAACCTCGCATTTTCATTTGGAACAAAGAAGATCTTTTCGAATGTCGATGGATGTGCACATGTTGGAGAACTCACATGTATTCTTGGAGGGTCAGGAGTTGGAAAAACAACACTCTTGAATATGCTTGCGGATCGTGTTCCGGCCGACAAGAGAGTGGTTACGTCCGGAACGATTGTATTTGGAGGAAAAGAACGACGTCAGATATCCGACTCTGAATTCCGCAGGTTATCTGGCTATGTCATGCAACAAGACTGGCTACTGGAGACTCTGACTTGTCGAGAAAACTTGCAATTCGCGGGACTGCTAAGACTTCCCAGCCAAATGACGAAAGCAGAAATGCTCGCAAAGATCACAGACATCGAAAACCAATTGGTTCTCGGAGAGTGCGCAAATGTGATGACCATGAATTTGTCTGGCGGCCAGAGAAAGAGACTGTCGATCGGAATGGAGCTCATCACCGATCCATCCGTCCTGTTCCTGGACGAACCAACCAGCGGCCTGGATTCATATTCCGCACGCACGGTCATTCGACACCTGCGAGCCATGGCAGTCAGGTCCCAACGCACAATTCTGTGTACCATACACCAACCGTCATCCGATGTCTTTGCGCTTTTTGATCGTGTGCTGGTTTTGGGAAAGGGTGGAGTGGTCTACTGCGGCTCTCGATCCATGATCACCCAATACTTTGCAGATATAGGATTTCCCTTGCCGGCGTTCCTGAACCCAGCCGATGTTTGCCTAACTATTGTTCAGTCGCTCCATACTTTATCGTCTCCCAGTCCTGCAAGTTCAGAACCCGCAGATATCGTAGAAGGCGGTTCCGAAACGGAAGGACACCATGAAGTTGTGCAGCTTCCCGCAAACCCCCACGAGGCCGGGTCGGCTGCAGATGTCGCCATGGATGAAATTGATCTTTTGATACGAGACAAGCAGCATCTTGATTTTGTCGCCACGTTCGCCAAATGGTCCACCGCCCATGCTTGCACCGCTACACCAGTGATGCACAATGCACGTCCCTCGACAATAGACACTGTTCTAGAAACTGCCATTGCCGAGGATGGTCAGCGTGAATCTGTTGTCCAGAGGAATACCACTGACAAGGAAGGAACGCACGCTTCTCGTGAACTGGGCCTGATTGCACAGACCGTACTACTGGTGAAACGAAACATGCTGTCGTCCTCTCGCAATCGGTTTGTGATGAGCTTGCGACTTGCACAGACGCTGTTTCTGTCGATGATTGTGGGTCTGATCTTCCTCCAACTCGATACGGATCAGAAAGGAGTGCAGAACCGTGAAGGTGCATTGTTTCTCTCCGCAACCGCCATGATCATGAGCGGTATCACAAGCTGTCTCTTTGTTTTCCCTCGTGAAAAGCGTGTCTTTCTGCGCGAGTATACGTCTGGAAGCTACTCTTCTCTGTCTTTTTTCTTTTCCAAAGCGATCACCGATTTGCCTTTTCAAATTATATTCCCTTGTTTGTACGGCGTGATTGTGTACTGGATGGTTGGTTTCCAGGACACCGCGTCCAAATTTTTTACATTTCTCGGTGGGGTTATTCTGCTGTCAAATGTAGGCTCCTCCGTTGGTTTCCTGCTTGCAGTCAGCGCTCCAGATCCGGATGCAGCGATCTCGCTTCTTCCTTTCGTCATGATTTCTGCAATGGTATTCGGAGGTCTCTTCATCAACACCAGCAGTGTTCCCGTCTATTTCTTACCCTTTCAAATGATCAGCTACATCAAATGGGGCTTTGAGGGTCTGTCCATCAACGAGTTTGAGGGTCTTTCGCTCCACTGCAAATCCTCACAAGTTGTCAATGGGCAGTTCTGTCCGGTAACCAGCGGTAAGCAAGTCCTCGACAGTCTCGCCTTTGACAGTTCGACAGTCGCACTGGCATTTGGAATTCTTTTGGCCGAATTTTTTGTTTTCCGCTTGTTGTCCTTCCTTGTTCTTTCCATTATTGTCAAGAAGCAGTAAGCCAAACGCCCGCCTTCGAACGTTCAGCCCCTAGGAAGCAAACACTCTAATGAAAGGTTGTGACGTGTGAGTTTGTTGGGAAACTACAATTTTCTTCGCCTTTTTGATGCCGATCCTGGGAATGACCCATTGACACATACACATTCGAATTTCCTTCCAAAATCGTCCTGTCAAAATGTTGAAATATACCCTAGAACAGAGAGAGAGGGTTTGTAGATTAACGAAGATGGAGATGACATGGCCAAAGTAGACAAAATATTGAAAGTCAATCCGAAGACTGCGTCTGCATGGATTCAAAAGTACCAGCGCGCTGTTTGGATTGATTTAACTTGTGCACTTGCTGTTTTGCTCCGAACGCATTGCCAGGCGATTGGCCACGTATATTGAAGCGTGTCTTGTGGGAGAGCTCAAAGGATCTGGTGGCGAGCATGCCGACGCGAAGTTGGAGAAGGCTATTCGGCAAGTGTACCAACGCTTTGCACACATGGTCGAAGAGTGCGGGATACGCGGACGCTCGTACTGGGGATTTGTGTGCAACCGCACGTCGATCGTCTTCCTGCATCTGCGCATTCTGCAGACTCGCAAAGGGTGGGACTATGACTTTTTCGAAACTAATCCTGTTGCATTGGACACCGAGGGTTTGTACGCGCTGTGCACGTTGTTGTCGTTTGACTCTCATGCATTGTGTTCCTGGGACGGAGAGGCTCCGCCCGTGGTGTCCGCTGCATCGTCTGCGATCATCGATTCGCTATCGATTGCACAACAGGTCCAGTTAGTTGGGATGTGGTCGAGATTGCGGTGGCTGTCGTGGATCAGACGACCTCGGTTGTCGTGAAATGCTTTCCGACGTCGAAACTCGCAGATATGGAGATGGAGAAAAGTGCACTGACAGAACTTGCTACAATCGACTGGAGCGGTCATAAGTACTGAGTGCCGTCCCTTCTGCTCGCCGAGCAGTCCGAGCGCGGTGGTGTTATCTGCACGACTCCCGTGGGCAGCCCTTTGCCACTTGCATCGTGCTTTTCCGAGCCTGCGATGCTTTATTGTTCCCGGCTTCTCCACCAGCTGATATCCATCGTGTCGAGCTGCCACGAGAAGGGCATCTACCACATGGACATTTGTCCGTAGAACATCATCCTTCTGAGCGAGCCAGTCAATGAATTTCTGTTCCCAGTATGCTTGATTGATTGGGGCGGTGCTTCGTTTATGCAAAAGCGAAATGACGAGTTTCACTACCATTCTGCCTTCTCGCCCGATTGGCTGGATTCAGTGACATCGTTGACAGATCTGTCCGATGGCGAGCGGTTGCAGGTCTGTTTGCAGCAGGCAATCTTGACTACCATGTACTTTGCATTTGGCGACGTGCTCTCGGGGCTGCCTCCAATGGCCTTTATTCTTGATAAGAAGAATCTGCAACAGGATTCGCACTCTCGCGTGCGGACCAAAACAGAGCTGTTTGAGATTCGAAGAGAAATCATCGCTCATCTGCCGGATCCCTCGCTTGATACACCAGTGCTGGCCGGCCGCGACTCTCTACGATTGCTTTTCCAGCAGCCGAGGGACGCGGCGCCGACGTTTTTTAAATTGGAAGAGCGAAGCACCGCAGGTTGTTTGCTTTTGAGCCGTGTGTGAGAGTCTTGCACGACCGTCCGCGGATAACTCAATCCGGACTTGAGCATTCGACAAACGCAACAGACCTTGAAATTTTTCTCGCATTTTGGCATTTCTGGTCAGCATATGTGTCGATCAAGTAGATGACTGAATTCAGTTAACGAATCGTACCCCCAGTTACTCTTCTGGAAGTTCGTAGGTTGCACCCTTTCATTCAAATTAGTTCTTCCTTGTTATGCTGACATGGGTTGAAAAACCCCATCATGGTTTCTGGAATGAGACAGGTGTACATCACAAGGAGAACCGAGGATAATGCTAGCGGAACAGTCAAGCATACGGTGTTCGGATGTTTGATTTGCCATCTCCCCCTCCAGCATCTGTCGGGGAAGCCGAAGAGCGAAGAATGGCAGTTACTGCAGACACGATGCGAAACATAAACAAGAAAATTGCCGGTCGGTGGCAATGACCCATCTGAGTCTCGAATTGAAAGCTTTCAACGTGGACTTCCGCTTTTTCGCGCTTTTTTCTGACCATCTGACAGGCTTTCGGAATGCTCGTCCCGGATGGAACCATCGAAAACTCGAAAATTTTCTCCCCCTCTTATTGCCAACCCTGAATGATCGCAAATCAGATGTCATTCTGGAATCGTCTGTCGATCACATGCTCACATCGGAGCTCCGCTAGGTTGTTTGCTCGCATCTCCGGTCATCGTTTTCTGACAGCAATGGAGATGCAAGTTGGCATTTGACACTCGAGTCTCCAGGTTCCCAATGTGCTAGGACAAGTTTTTTGCAGTAGTCCGCCTGCATGAACAGAGCGGACATGTCTGGTTCCGATTATTACGAGCAGAAGCAGGGTATGTCACATCAGATACGGCTCGGAGAATGCTCGGATCTTTGCAGAATCCAATTTCGCCTTCATTTTTAGCGTTTGATCGAAAGCGAGAACTCCAGGCGGTTGGAGGCTTGTGCGAAATTGAATGGACAGCAAACATGAAACGGCACCCTTCTTGTCTTTCTTTGTGATTCTCTTTTTCTTCTTTCTTTCTTGTTATTGTTTCAAAAGTACAACAAATAACCAACCAAACAAACACGCATGCGAATCTTGATCTGGCTTTTGCTGTGCATTGGAATCAGAGTAGTTACGGCGGACTTCGGTTGGAATCCCCAGGGTCCCTTGGGCTTGCCCGGTGCTCCCCAGCGGCCATGGTCAATGGTTGTTGGTCCGGACAATGTGACGTATGTTGCGTTCTCTGACATGCTTCCTCCGTTCAATGGCAAACTCCACGTGATGAAGTTTGATGGATCCGATTGGGTTGACATAGGATCTGCACCTATGTCAAACTCCGGTGCGACTTTTACAAGCATGGCGATCAGCCCCGTTGACAACAAGATTTATGTTGCATTTCAGGATGGAGCATATCAAAGTCGTTTTTCTGTTGCTACGTTTAACGGGACTGGTTGGCAGTATGTGGGTCCTCCCGGAAGTCTTACTGCGAGTGGGGGTATAACAACGATTGGTGTCAACAAGGTGGGAGATATATATGCTCTCATCCTGGAGGCGGCCACTCCAGTGACACGACAACCATACGTGCGAAAGTTCAACGGAGCGACGTGGTCCATGCTCGGAACCTATCTTTATAATGACTCGACAGAGTACACGTCTCTGGCTTTCAACGCTGCCGGAAATCCGTATGCTGCATTCACGGCTGGGACTTCCAGCGATGGGTATGTCTCTCGTTGGACAGGATCTGCGTGGGAGATACTCCCGGACAAATTTTCGGCTCACGTACAAGCTCTCCAGCTGCAGTTGGATGCTGCTGACTCTCCATATATCGCCTACAATCAGCCATTCTCAAATTATCCTGGAAATGGCTCATATGTGAAACGTTGGAACGGCTCTGACTGGGATATTGTCGGTGGTTCATTTGCTCCTGGCCAAGTAGTGTTTCTTGCATTTGCCATCGACAAGCATGGAAATTTGTTTGTGGGCTATCCGGATCAATCCTACAGCTTGTTGAATCGTCTCGCTGTTGTTGTCCAGCAGTGGAATGGTTCCGTTTGGTCTCTTGTTGGAGGTACGTATGCCTATCCGGAGTTCAACGTTGTCAACTGTGAAGTCTATTTGGGAACGCCTCTGAATGCGACCGTCGTGGTCGGATTTATCGATATGACGCCATCGTACGCTGTTCGTCCTGTTGTCATGCAGTACTCCAATATCACTTGGTGTGAACCGGGGTACTTTCGGCATTCCACCTACTACAACTGCAGCGTTTGCCCTGCAGGTACATTTTCCGTAGGAGGATCGGCGTACTGCACTCCTTGTCTTGCAGGGACGTATTCCAGTGAAGGCGCTTCTAATTGCACTGTTTGTGCTGCTGGTTCCTACAACAGTAACCAGATGTCGGTGTCTTGCACGCTGTGCTTGGTAGGAAGATCTTCTCTACCCGGTTCAACATCGTGTACGAATTGCTTGTCAGGATACCATTCTCCTGTTGCAGGCACTCCGGCATGCCTGCCCTGCCCTTCCGGTTCTTTTGCATCGGCACCAGGCACAGTGAATTGCACCTTGTGTCCATCTGGAAAATATTCACAAAGCAATAGCTCGTCTACGTGTCAGAACTGCGTTGCAGGAACCTATAACCCCATCGTGGGAGCGAATTCTTCTTCGTCATGTCTTCCATGCGCTGCTGGCAGTTATTCGGCAGTTTCAGCATCCTCGACATGCATCGGGTGTCCAGCAGGAACTGCCAGCTTGAAGATTGCTGCAAATACCTCTTTAACTTGTGTTTCATGCGGTTCTGGTTCGTATGCAACCACCAATGGTTCAACTGTGTGCACTCTTTGCGATGCTGGTACTGCGAGTGCTGCAATTGGAGCGAACCGCTCCAACACATGTCAACCTTGTATTCCTGGATCCTATGCTCCCTTCAACGGTTCTGCGACGTGCGCAATTTGCCCTCCTGGAACCTTCGTCAACGTTTCTTCTGCAACATCTTGCAGTCCTTGTGCAGCTGGATACTATTCCTCAACAAACGGAACAGTGAATTGCGAGTCCTGCGTCGCTGGAACTTACAGCGCAGTCACTGGTGCCAACTCTTCCAGCATTTGCACTCCATGTGCGCAAGGATCTTTCGCAAGCTTCAATGGATCCTCTGGCTGCATGTCGTGCCCACAGGGTACATTTGGAAACTCAACTAGCTCAACAAGTGCATCTTCGTGCTATGCGTGCCCTGCGGGCTCCTTTTCAACGACGACCGGATCTTCTACTTGCACGCTATGTGCGAGTGGAACGTTTGGAAACACGACTGGTGGTACGTCAAATGCTTCATCCTGCTATACTTGCCCTAAAGGTTCGTATTCACCGGTCAGCGGCTCGACGTCATGCACGCTTTGTGCTACAGGAACGTACAACAATCGAACAGGAGCAACCAGCTCTGCAGCGTGCACACTGTGTCCGGGGGGTACGTTTGGAAACACAACAGGGGGCTCAAGCGTCCAATCGTGCCATGCATGTGCTCCTGGGTCGTTTAGCAGCAGTGCGGGAGCCACGAACGCATCCACGTGCGTCAAATGTCCCATTGGATCGTATTCGACATCGAAAGGCTTGATGTCATGCACTTTGTGCAGCGCAGGGACTTCAAACAACGCAACGGGCTCGTCGAGTACTTCTGCATGCACGTCTTGTTCTGCTGGGAGCTATGCGACTGCTGCAGGGTCCGCTGCATGTACCCCCTGCTCCGCTGGAACGTACAATCCGAAAACCGGCTCGACAAACAATGCATCCTGTTTGCTTTGTCCCGCGGGCACCTTCAATCCGAGCAACGGCTCGACGAATGCAACATCGTGCATTCCATGCGCTGTGAATTCATTCTCGTCGTCGGCGGGCAGCGCTACCTGCACAGCTTGCAGCACCGGACAGTGCGCGCCCGCTGTCGGATCGACGTCCTGCGGCGCTTGCACATGCGCTCCCGGCCAGTATCGCGTCAGCGCAACAGCCTGTGCGCAGTGTCCTGCAGGCACATGGCAAAGCTTACCG
Organism: Andalucia godoyi; assembly: GCA_009859145.1. Lineage (NCBI taxonomy): Eukaryota > Jakobea > Jakobida > Andaluciidae > Andalucia > Andalucia godoyi. The sequence goes on from VRVR01000055.1 coordinate 66,877, forward strand.
GACCAGCAGTCCTGCTACTACTGTCCCTTTGGACAGACTTCATCAGTCGTCGGTGCGAACAACGTCAGTGTCTGCACTCCTTGCGCTGTTGGAACGTACCCTGTGGCTGGATCTGCGAGCTGTGCGCAATGCTACCCGGGGTGGTTTGCACCAGGGTTTGGCAACGGAGGCTGCAGCCCATGCCCAGCAGGAACCTACACGGGCATCTACGCAAGCGGGGCTTGCGATGCGTGCCCAGTAGGAACGTACTCGCCAACTGCATCACCATACTGCACGACCTGCAGCAGCGGAGTCTCCAGCGTGGACAGAGCTCCGCGGTGCAATGTCTACAATGTTTCCGAGACTGCACTGTCGCCGACGGAACTGTCGCTGCTGGTGACAGACTGGCAGTGTGCGTCGCACCAGCTGAGCTCGTCGAATGCCTCCCTTGCTGTGTATGCGACATGGAATCGTCAGGCAGTGTCCGTGGAATCGTTTGCCTCGTGCAACGTCAGCACATTTGAAACGCTGCCGACTGCGAGCATCAAAGGAGAGTCGCTGAGCCTGGCGCTGAATATGACAACGCTCACGTCGGCAAGCGCTTGGTTTGTGCAAGGCGCAAAGTGTTTCGTCTGCATGCGTGGATCCGCGGCAGGCAGTGCCTGGATTGCGCTGTCAGAGACGGAAGTAGTCGCCGAGAATTCGGAGGTGCTGGTAGGTGCTATTGCTCCCGGCCAGCCAAAGTTCGTTTCCACACCATCGTTCGCAACCGCCGGCGCACGAACCGTCGAAATCACTGTCACGGTGACCGGAGGCACGGTGGATGCATATCTGTCGACATCGAATCCATCGCCCTCTTCGGCGAGCTGGGAGGTCATGCAGCGCATCGAGTCGACAACGGCAACACTATCGATCCTTGCGAGCGGGCCGGTGTACGTCGGTCTGTACAATCCAACGCCGTTGTCACCTGTTCCGGTTCTGCACTCTGTCCGCAGCTCCGGATCACAACCGACTGTGACGGTTTTCTATGCGCTCCGGAGCCCTTCTTCACCATCGTCTGACGGAAGCGGATCGGGGTCACTGTCTGCAGGAGACATTGCTGCAATTGTTTTGGTACCTCTGGTGGTCCTCGGCGCCCTTGTCGTTGGAGTCTGGTTCTGGAAACGGCGCAAGTCCGCAGCTCTGCCTTTATCTCCCGTCATCCCCATGCTTGACATGAGCACAGACGATGCGGAGTGTGGATCATCATCGAATGTTGCAGAATGCAAGATGTCGTCGAGCATTGACGTCTCTACCGTCATCGTGGAGACGGAAGCGGCGCCAGAGAAAGAAAACGTCGTCAGTGAAGAGTCGCGAATTTCCGAGCCAGAGACGAGCATCAGTGCGGCGGAAATGGTGCCCGACACTGGTTTGAACGAAAAGTCGGCTCCTTCGAATTGTGAAGAACAATCGAACTTTGATTGTACGCCACTCCAGGAGAGAGACTCGGGAATTGCTGAGGATGTCGCTGCTGCAGACCCTCCGCCTGCCGCTGAGTAGAACCCCGTAAATCTCCTAGATACGCTCCATCTCATTCAAAATCAAACTGTGAAGGACACTTCTGGAGATCGCTTTTGAGAGAAACTACAAAGGATGCGTGATATGTTCGAGGAAAGTCGTCAGGGCACTGCTTCCGGAGCTGCATACACGACGGCGCCGAAGCACGTTCCGTCTCTTGTTCCAGCTTCTCCTTCAATTCTCTTTGTTGTCACGTGAATCCTGGAGTGGCGATCTATTTCCGCACATGCACACCACGATTGGGATGATTTTCACATTACGCCAGCGATTTCAAGCTGCCAGGTCCACAGAAATATCTAGAAATGCTTGATGAAGGACGCCACTTCGTTCGTCAAATCTGTTCTTCTCACGATTTTATGCTACCAAATGTTCAGCACCACGATGTCGTCCGCACTTGGAAAGGAAGTAGCTGCAACTGTTCAATCTGGAGCATGATTGACACTTTCAATTTTACTCACGCGTGCAATTCATCCTCTTCTAGCAGACCGTCGTTCAGTGACTCGTGGCTAACTAGCTTCTCTCGCTTTCTCCGTCGTCGTCGAAAGTGAAGAATTAGCATCGCAATGACAATAGCCGAAAATCCAATGTTCAACAGAAAGACGAATATTCCTGCTCCAATGACATCCTGCACGCCAAGAACTTGTGATTGCACAGAGCACACGAGATTCACAAGCAGAATACCAAGCGAGATGATCTCGAGGGAGTTCTCGACACTGCGATGATACGGGGCTGCGACTGCCTGTGCAATTGTGGCAGACACCAAAACACTGGCAACCAACGTCGCGCGGTATTCGGAGAGTGGTGGAATGGTGACGTATGCAGAGACAAAGAAGACTCGCCGAATTGTCACGACGAGTTCCCACCATCGTCTATCCGGTCGATACGAGCCAAACAACAATGAGTAGACGAACATCCTACGTGTATCCGCTTTCGCATTCCTGGACAGTACACCACTGCGCCATACAAGGAATGACAAGACGCCCGGGACCACCAAACAGTAGATCACAAGAAGTACGGAAGAAGCAGCTCGCAATGTCGACGAGCACTGTTCGTTTGGATAGAATACGAGGTACGATTTGCCATCGCCTGCGTCCGTTGTGCATGACAGGGAGGCAAGAATAGCAGAGACCGCAGACATGAACAGAAACAGAAACAAGAAAATAGCAGATCGGCGACACCGGTCCATCCATTCGGATTTCATTGCAAGCGAAGATTGTCGCAGAAGAAATGCTCTCGCAGACCAAATGAGCACAACAAGACACGCTGCGATCACAGGAGCTGTCACCGAAAAGATGTAACCGGACATGTAATGCCAGGAGGTGAAGAAGCACTCTGGCCCGGCGATCGTCATTGTCGTCATGGATGACGCTCCATGCGTGACGAGGGACATTCCATCTGGCATGGGAGCTCGAATAAAGAACAGCGCTTGCCAAAAGAACAGCAGCACCTTGACAAGCCCAGAAGAAGACGATCCAGACAAAAACGACCACACCACTAGTCCGATCACCGCGAGGGCTGTAAACATCGCGAAAAACGTCAGACCAACCGAGTCCGGGCATTCTGCGCATCGGTCGCCACTGCGAAAATACCCTGACGAACAGGCGGAGCACAGACGTCCTTCATACCCGGTCTTGCACGGTCCTCCTGGAGTTGCATCGCATGGCGTCAAATCTGTTCCAGCCAATGGGCAAATTTCGATAGTTTTCGGATAGGATACATTATTCATCATCTGCAAGTACGTCACAGAGGGAGATGCATAGTATCCCTTTTGGGCAATAATATTCCCGCTATCTCGAAATGCAAGAGAGAGATTTCCGAATGGAATGGCAGCTTCACTGCTGTAAGAACATTCCGCATTCGACAAACATCGTGTGCAATTTGGAGGCTTGCCGTAGAAGCCCGGGCGGCACACACAGTTCTCGTAGTCGAAGAAAGCCGGATCAGCCTGGAATGCCAATCGGCCAATCTTTGCCTGCACGCACGACATGCTGGTGCTGTAAGGATAGTCGGTTGTGGGGTCGTATTGGAATTGCTTCCAGTTCGTATAGGAGATCTGTGATTTGCGAGCGTTGGAATTGTTGCGAATGTCAAATGACGATAACAATGGAAGAGAAAGTACCATACCAAGACTTGTGGAAAGGTCGTTAGAAGAGACATCCAGATTGGAGAGGCCTGGAAGAAATGGGAGAAATGAAAACCAAGGAAGTGGTGGCCCACTGCAGATGCCTCTCGAAGTCTGGACTGACGTGGAAGGAAAGTGCGCTGGAAGTTTTGCATCTTTCAAAATCAAAGATGTCAATGAATATGCTGACGTGCTCGAACACAGTTCGCAATACCTGTAATTAACAACTCCAGGTACGCCAGTAATTGTGTTGCCAGACAGGTCTACAGCCTGCAAATTTGCGACAACATCGATAACAGATCCTGCTGGAGACAGGTAATTACATGCATACACAGGAAACGCATCCTTGAAGTGGTTGTATGCAAGGGAGAGAGAACGCAGAGAAGTCGCAGAGACAAACACATTCACTGGAAACGTAGGACCCAGCATATTGTAGCTCAAGTCCAGTGACAGCAACGACGGAAATCCGGACATGCTTTCGAATGGAAATTGAGAAATGCGGTTGTTCGAAAGATCGAGTTGAATCATGGATACCGATGTGCAGTTCGGAAACGATGTGAAATTGTTGCTTCCCAAGAAAACAAATGATAATCCAAGTTGATCGCATAAGCACGACGGAATCACTCCTGCTAAAACATTTCCGTGTAAATTCAACGTTGTTAAGCTCTGGCCAAGAGATTCGCACTTCAAGGTTCCCATAAGACGGTTTCCGTTCAGCAGAAGCTGCTGAAGATGCGACAACCTACCCAATGATTCTGGAATAGATCCCGTCAATTGATTGGATGCCAGGCTGAGCTGCTGAAGCTGTGACAGGCTACTTAGCGTCTCAGAAATCGAACCGATTAGCTGATTGGAATTCAAATAAAAGTGCCGAAGTTGTGATAGAGAGCCGAGTGACGCAGGAATTGTTCCTGTAAGCCGATTCGAATACAGATACAAATGGAGAAGCTGTGACAAATTACCCAAGGACTCGGGAATCGAGCCCGTCAGCTCATTCGAATACATGTACAAGTACTGAAGATGTGACAGATTACCCAAAGACTCAGGAATCGAGCCAGTCAGGCAATTCGAAGACAGTGCCAATTCTTGAAGCTGCGACAGGTTACCCAGTGAAGAAGGAATTAATCCACTCAACTCGTTCGAATATAATCCTAAGACCTGAAGTAGGAATAGATTGCCCAGTGAGGATGGAATCGATCCTGTCAGCTGGTTAGAATACAAATCCAATCTTAGAAGTTGTGATAGATTGCCTAACGAAAGAGGGATGGAGCCGCATAGCTGGTTGGAATACAAAAACAATATTTGAAGCTCCGACAACTCGCCCAAGGTCGCCGGAATCGACCCCTTCAACTGATTCGAGGATAGATCCAACAATCGAAGCCGCAACAGATCACCGAGCGACGCTGGAATGGTGCCATTTAATTGATTTTCACTCAAACTGATGTTCACGATTCGTCCTGTTGAATCACAATCATAACCTCCAAGCGAAGGAGAACAGCATGCCCAAGAGAAATTGAAAGGCAATGACCGGCCCCAGTTGATAGGCTGCCAGTTTGGTCCGTTAGTAGTCTTGTACAAGTCGGTGAGTGCCGCACAATCTGCCGCATACGACATCGAGGATGAACGGATCAATTCTTGAGAAATGCTCTTATTCGCACCTCGCAGTTTCAGAGAAGTGTATATCGGAGACTGACCGTGTACCTGCTCGTGTCGATACAGATTTGTGAAAGGACGATCTTTGATGGTCTGTCGTCGAACAGCCTCGATAGGACGTAAATTACTGTGCACGGCGAACTCTTGAAACACGTTTTCCTTGTTTCGAACCCTGCCAGAATCCTGCTCAAACACCAAGCGTGACGCTGTATTCGGTTTCTCAGACGCAGTGAGATGCCATCCCGAACTATGTCGAAACTGAAGAATCAGTCCTGCTACAAATCCGAGGACGCTCTCTTCCACTAAAGCAAGAGTCGATGATTCAAACTGTGATTCCAACGACGACCACCACGTAGCATTTCCGACGGTTGTCTGAAGCAAGATTCGTGGGAAGTCCAATCCACGTAAGGAAAATCCAAAAGCTTCTTGGGAAATCTGTTTTGCGACATCTCTAGGAAGTATTCCAATCTTCCCATTAAATTCGATGTTACTGGAAGTGCCACCGACATGCGCGGCGGCAGCAATGAAAAGCAGAGAAATGAGTGACGAGAGAAGTTCGAGACACAGAAGCATTTCTTGAAATGACAAATTGTTTGCATGCTACGTAACAGATGATATTTTTAAGAACTGGAAAAGAACAAAGGCAGCAGAAATCCAGCTAGGAATCGGTCAGGTTAATTTTCTGTTCCGCCAATTGGCATTGTGAAGCGCCTTCCGAAAAAAGACACGCAACAAAAACCGAAGTTTTGGCATCAAGTGATGCAGGTTGTCCAACGTGCAGGACAGCAGACCTACTTGCGATGCAGTGCACAACGTTTCTTCGTGCCACCTGGAAACCGTCGTTTGGAGTGCAAGAAACCGCGTTGCCGTTGAGGGATAGTCTGCGAAAACTTTGCGGACACACATTGCCCCTCCAGTTTGAAAGCAAAATCGTGCAAAGCACAATCAATACTGCGTGATTCGCAGTCGCATTCCGCATTTAGGACTCATCAGTCTCGGAATCCCGATGCTCTGGAGAAAGGAGAACTGTTTGTAGTCCGGAGCTCGGAGGCGCATCAAAGACAGATGAGTCTCTCCAGTACGTCGACGCAAGCTTCCTTTCAGAGACGATGACAAGACGATTGGGCCATATGATTTTGAAAATATACACTTGAAGCAAAATCGGATAGAGCTTGAGTCGGAGTACGATTGCAATCAGGAAAAAGAAGCGAAGGCCGACGGAATTTGCGTGACTCTGCAACCATCCAGAAAATTCGAATAACAGATTGATCACTGCTAAGACGAACATCAGAAGACATAGAGACAAATATGCAAATCTTAGTTGCCACAACTTCACGTGGTGATGACGAACAGCGTAGTACCACAAAGCATCAACATACGCGAATGCGGCTGCTAAAAAGGAATATGTCAAAACAATAGCGACTTCATCAATGACCATAAAAGCCGGACTTCTCAAGATTCCGGAGAGCGGAAGAAAGGCAAGATCTACTCCACACAGCACAACAATCAGAACGATGTTGTATTTCACAAACCAAGAATGCAGATGGCCAACACCGTTGCGAGCGGCTTCACGCCCCCACACAACAAAAAGACACGTGAATAATGCGCAAAAACACACATAGAATGCGCCGAAAACGCTACCTGCAAGAAGAAACAAGGAATTGTCTTCTTCAGAACTTGGGAAAAGGATAACTAGCCCGTACAGCACTGCTCCAAGACAAAACAAAGCAAAACTACAAATGAAAACTACGGAGCCTGAAGTGCTCCAAAATGATATTTTATTCAGCCTTTGCATTCAGGTTGTTTCATAGTCTCCAAAGAAATAAGCAAATGTCCATCTTCAAGTTTGTTTTCCACCCACTTGTCAATGCAAAAAGGAGGGATGGAAATCAAAGGTTCAAATAAGAGGAGTCCATGAAAACGGATACTCATAGCATCCGAGGGAATCGGGAAATTTTCGAACTATGCTTTTCTCTCTTGGCCTCATTCCTGCTCGATTCTTCTTTTTCCCCATGTTTCCCCTTTTCTTTTCTATTTCCGTTCTTCTATCTCCCCCTTGTTAAACCACCAGTGCAATGGATCCAAATCTTGAAAATCAGGAGCTTCGAGAGCAACTCAAGCAGGCCAAACGCGAGAAAGAGGTCGCTCAGGCAGCCTTTGAACACGAACGTCTTGAGAAAGAGAGAGAAAGACGAGAGAAAGAGAAAGAGCGCCAAGAAAAGGAGAGGGAGCGCCAAGAAAAGGAGATAGCGCAACAAGAGACGGAGAGGGAAAGACAAGAAAAGCAGAGGTCGCAAATCAAGCAGCAGTGGCTGGCAGATGAACTGCAGAAATCAAGAATCGAAACATTCCTCATCGGGCTCTCGCGAGACCTGTTGGCTGTCGGATCATCTTCACGCAGTCGGGGAACAAATCTATGCACCTCAAGGGCCACTCTTCAGCAGCTCTTCGCCTTTGTTCAGTGTTCTCTTTTGCATTGGAATGATTTCCAAGCACTCTGGAATGACACCGTAGGAAGTTTATCTCTTGACTGTCCTGAGCCACCGCTGCAGGATCAATTTCGCTTGTTTTTCACTCGGTTTCTTTCCAAACACGGCGATGTGCACATGGTCGATTTTTCGAGAAGCGGTCTGTATGGACTGATCCAGCGTGTGGACTTGCTGTTTTGCCGAGGACGGTTTGCTACGCGATTGGCCACGTACTTTCAAGCGTGCCTTGTGGGAGAGCTCAAAGGATCTAGCGGCGAACATGCCGAGGAGAAGTTGGAGGAGGCTGTTCGGCAAGTGTACCAACGCTTTGCTCACATGGTCGAAGAGTGTGGGATACGCCGGCGTTCGTACTGGGGATTTGCCTGCAATCGCACGTCTATCGTCTTCCTGCATCTGCGCATTCTGCCGACTAGCAACGGCTGGGACTATGATTTGATGCAAACAAATCCTGTTGCACTGGACACCGAGGGTTTGTACGCGCTGTGCACGTTGTTGTCGTTTGACTCTCACACACTGTGTTCCTGGGACGGAGAAGCTCCGCTCGTCGTGTCCGCTGCATCATCTCCAATTGTTTCTTCATTACGAATTGCACATCAAGTTGAGCTTACCGGAATGCTACAGCGTGGACCTGTACATGATGTGGGAGAACCGGAAGCAGTCGAGGTTGCGACAGGTGTGGTGGATCAGACGACTCCAGTTGTCGTGAAGAGCTTTCCCCCTTCGAAGCTGGGTGATATGGAAATAGAACGAAGTGTGTTAGTAGAACTTTCTACAATCGACTGGGGCGATCGCAAGTACTGGGTGCCGTCCCTTGTGCTCGCCGAGCAGTCCGAGCGTGGCGGTGTTCTATGCACCGCTCCTGTGGGAAATCCTCTGCCACTTGCATCGTGCTTTGCAGAGCGTATGGTTCCTTATTGCACGGAGCTTCTTCTTCAGCTGACGTCCATCGTGACGAATTGCCAAGAGAAGGGCATCTACCACATGGACATTTGTCCTCAGAACATCGTCCTTCTGAGCGAGCCTCTCAACGAATTTCTGTTCCCAGTATGCTTGATTGATTGGGGCGGTGCTTCGTTTATGCAAAAGCGAAATGACGAGTTTCACTACCATTCTGCGTTCTCGCCCCATTGGCTGGATGCAGTGACGTCGTTGGCCGATCTGTCTGATGGCGAGCGACTGCAGGTCTGCTTGCAACAAGCCATTCTGACGACAATGTACATTGCATTCGGCGACGTGCTCTCGTGGTTACCGCCAATGGCCATTGTTCTTGATAAGAAGAAGAATCTGCAACAAGACTCTCATACGCACGTGCTGACGAAACACGACCTCTTTGAGATTCGAAGAGAAATCATCGGCAATCTGTTGAATGCGCCGCTCCATCCGCCGTTGTTGGCTCCAAACTCGTCGTTCTCGTGTTCACACGCTCCTCGAGGCTCGTATGCACCTGTCTCGTCGTTGTACTGAATGGCGGGCACGAAACCGGTCTTGACGCGACATAATTTCTCGAATTTTGCACTTACATCTGGATCAATCACCAGTCGTTCATTCGCATTGTGCCCTGGTCCGAAGTACGGAAGCATCGAAGGGTGGAGAATATCTCTTACATGTTGTTCGGATCCAGGATGATAATCAACGATCGGCTGCGCATTCTCGTAGCGGTCGATTGCAGCGTTCATTGACGACATCTCAGCCGGAGCGAACGCATTGCCGACGTTCGCAGTGCTTTCCGGCGAATTCAAGATGTAGATCGAATCGCTGGGTAGATCCTCCTGATCCTTTTCGTACTCGACAACAGAGAGAGTTGCAAGTCCATCTTCGTATCCTTTCAAAGCATTCCACAATGGCAAGCCGTGCTTGGCATTTGCAATGTAAAATTCGTCATACGGCATGCTGTCCCAGCCTCTTTCAATTAGCGCTTTCAAGCATTCTTTGTCAAAACGGAAAACAAATGAATCATCGTCGCTGGTTCCTTCTCCATTAAGAGCCTCAAGGGCTGCGCTGGGGGATCCATGCTTCTTGATACGAGAACTCACAGACGCAGTGAGCCGCTTCGCGTACCCCGCGCCGCATATCAAATTGCGCACAAGTTCATTGGCTGGAAGAAAAGTCCCGAAGTCGGAAGCAGCGAATCCCGCTGAGATGTGGATCACATTTTTCTAGCAGTTAATAAAACTGACAGAGGCCAGTTGTGAAGAAATGTCCGAAGATTAAATGCAGTAGAAGGGCGTAAGTGCAATATGAAACGGAAATGTATTTGCTCGCAGCAACTAAAGTTCAGTGCAGTCGCTGCTGATGAGACAGAAGGCAGGATTTCCTGTTTCAATTGTTTCTACAATTGCATTTTCTCTCTCGACGTTGATGCAGTCCAGTCCGTCTGCTTGCGTGGTGACTCAAAGGCTAATGTCTCAGCATTCCAGTACTCCGTTGCTCTCGTGCGCATGGGCCCATAACAGGGTAGCTTCACGTTTGCCGTATTTCAATTCAACTACCCATCGTCTTCTTGGTTCGAAGTGCACTTTTGGCCGTTTTCGTTTGGGGCTCAATTTCAAACATTCTCCTTTCTTTCGGACACTTCTTTCATGACGGCTTTGTTAAAAACATAACGGTCTCTGAACGTGTTCTCCAAGGTATCGTCAAAAAGAGTACTGTCTGCGACTGTGCCACTCCCTTCTACCATCGACGGTGAAACACAACTCCTTCGCTTGTACCTGTTGCAGGTAATGATAGTTTGATCTCTGTGAGTGGGAATATCGGAAATTCCCAAGGAATGCGCGTCTTTACTACAATTCATCTGCATTTTCGATCGTTTGGAGCTGGTCTTTGCTTGCAAATCTTTCGAGTGCCGTGCTGTGAAAAGTATTCTGTTGGATCAGACACGCGTTTTCCAACAGCTGTGTAGTCTATCTTGCAGTAATGGATTTTACTGTCCATTTACTGCATCTCGTATGTTCTTGGAATGTTTGCACTTTGTGTAGTCTTGGTATATACCGTAACAAGGATACTGCTCTTTCTTCGCAAGGCCAGTACGATTCTCCGTCCCGGGTGGATATTGACGCACTCCAGATCACTGTTTTGGGATTGGCTGCGCTTGGGGTTTTGTTTTGCTGTTTGACTCGTAAAAATTAATTTGTTTGGCTTCGGATTAAACAGCTTCCTTTTAAACAGAAAAGAATCCTGCAAACTGTGCAGGATGAGTTGCCTGGCGTTATTTCCAAGGTTCCGGAACGTGCGTCTCTATTGGAAATTACAGCACGCGAACGCGGCCAGGTAGTCAATGGAAGCTATTTCAAAATGGAGGGAAATGAAGGGACAGATGCGACGACATTTGAAGCTGCTCCTGAAACGGAATAGTTGTTCTTCGTGGAAACACTGGATGCAGATGTTCGACGCTGCTGATGCGAACTCGCTGTGTAACGCCTTAAGAATCGTCGTGGCTTTCGAGGACGTCCAAAGGACCCCTTATCTGTTTGCGGATTGCTCATTTCACTGGGTCTACTCGCACTTGCCTGTTATGAACTGGACAGGTTTTCATTTTCCAATCCAAACTGAAGAATCTTCATTTTCCCTTTTCTTTTGTGTTAATAACTGCTTCTTTAAATTCGGCTTTCCGTCCTCATTTTCGGTGTAATGGGTATTTCTCTGATAAATACAGCGATTCTTGGCGTCGCTTCAAAGTAAATATCACTATGGTGATTCACAGCATGTTCTGTGTGAAATGGCCGAGTATCCGGGCCTCCGGACAAAGCCATATGTTGCCACATCTATCATCGAATAATAAGAACAGACAGGGATCTAGAAGAGGAAAACGACGTCTTTGTTTCAAAAGTAGCTTAAAACTTTAAAGATTGGACCTCAATTGCAAATTATCATCCGGACGTTACTTCCAAACAATTCGGTAAGCTGCGAGACAGCAAGACAGAATAACAGCTTCCACTGCCAAAGAAATGAGATGCAACCACTTAAATTTTCCAAGGAAAGAGTTTCACAACAAAGGATCAAAACCAAGGAAACCTCGAAGTAAGTTTTATCATTTTCTCCTTTTTATCCATGGTGAGGATGCTTTCGCATATCTCATTCGAAGACTGTCGGACAGAAGATGAAGAGAAGGCCGAGCAGGTCATCTCAAACAGCAAACTTCACGATTGAGTAACAAGAATAGGACCCGACAGGTGAGCCGCCGGTGGCAAATTCTAAAGAGCGCGTATCCACACACGGTGACAGGAACTCGTGATTTCAGGTCGAAAACCAGATTGACTAGCTGAACACGGGGCATGTGAACGATTTTACCGAGTTCCCTGAGAAGGAAGCAATGCCTCGGATAATTCCCGATCCCCGATGCGCAATTCCTGTTCGTTCTCTCCTACGCGATTGCCAACATCCACACTCGAAACAAATGGCGTTTTTCGACTTCGATTAACCAAGTGTCGGAACTTGAAACTCGACAAAACCACAATAGAAACGACTACAAAGCCGATATTGATGACAAACAGCAGAATCCCCACGATGTCCGCGTCGTTTGTTCCGATGACCTGCGACTTGACTGCAATAACATAGTTCAGACCCAAAATCACAACCTCGAGCATCTCAAGAATGTTCTCAGACGTTTCATGGAACAGAAGGAACAGGCCTTGTAAAACAAGAGTCACACCGAGAACAGTCATCGCCAACAATGGTCGAACAGCTGATCGCTCAGAAAATGTGGCAAACGCAGCCGCGAATACCACACGTCGTATTGTACTCACTAGCTCCCAGAAATACGCCCGAGGATGGTATGAATCAAATAATAAAGCTAAGACGAAGCTGCGTCGCGTTTGACGGCCTTTCTTCAGTACTCCGCTCCGAATCACAATCCAAGTAAGAACCACCGGTAAACCTACAACGTAAACAACGAGGAGCCCGGCCGAAACACCTGTAAGGACTGACGAACATTTGTGATACGGCAAGGACACCATATAACTGTGTCCATCGCCAGGATCGTCTTCACAAGCCAGCGGCGTCAATATCGTCTTCGTGGCGCCCATATACGAGAACAGCAGGAAGAAGATGGCACTGCGCCGACATCGATCCTTCCACTTTTTGTTCGTTGCTACCGCAAAACCACGAAACTGAATAACGAGATGTCCAACAATCCAGATGCAAAAGACAATGAACAAAGCGATCCATGGGGTCAGGACAGACAGAGTGTAGGAACGCTCAAACGACCAATGAGACACGAAACACCCCGGTCCAACAAGAGAAATGGCAAATGTGGATTCACCGGTCGATTCAACAAAGTTGAGAAATTTCGGCATCGGTACATGGATGTAAAATAGGCCTTGCAAAAACAACATCAATATCTTGATCATTCCTGAAGCGGCGGAACTGATGAACAAACTCCAGACAAAAAGAGCAGAAATCAGGAGGAAGATAGCAACACCGAATGCGACAAGAAGAAGCCCATTGGGGCATTCGAAGCAAGATTCGCCAACCAAGAAATAGGATTCTGCGCAAGCAGAACACAATCGACCAGAGTATCCGTCCGCACAGGGACCATGTTCAGCAGCGTCGCAGGGACTAAAGTCCGTTCCAGCATGCGAACAGATCTCCACTACTTTCGGATATGCTTGATTGTTCATCATTTGCATATACGTAACCGAGGGAGAGGCGTAGTATCCGCTTCGGGCTATGACGTTCCCACTTTCTCGGAATGCAACGGACATATTTCTGTACGGAATGTCCGCTTCACTTCCGAATGAACAGTCTGCATTCGACAAGCATTGTGTGCAATTGGGTGGTTTGCCATAGAATCCAGGGCGACACACACAGTTCTCGTAATCGAAGAAGACGGGATCTGCCTGGAAAGCCAATCGACCCACCGTTGCCTGGACACACGACATAGTTGTGCTGTATGGATAGTTGGTCGCGGCGTCGTATTGAAATTGTTGCCCGTACGTATAAGAAAGCAGAGATTTCCGGGCGTTGGAGTTGTTGCGAATATCAAATAACGAGAGTAGCGGGAGTGAAAACAAAATGTCAAGGCCATCAGAAAGGTCGTTGGAAGATACATCGAGAGTGGAAAGACCCGTTAGGAACTGAAGAATGTTAAACAACGGAGAAGGAGGTAGTTCACAGATGTCAACCGACGACTGGACGGATGAAGGAGGAAACTGAGAAGGAAGATTCGCAGCTTCCAGCAACAAAGACGTCAAAGAATATACGGAGGACAATATGCAATATTGACAACTCCGATAGTCTATTACTCCTGGTATTCCAGTAATCGTGTTACCTGACAGATCGAGAGTTTGTAGACTGATTGAAACATTCACGACCATCCCGGAAGATGAAAGGTAATTGCACACATACAACGGAAGCGCATCGTTGAATTGATTGTATGCAAGAGAGAGAGCGCGCAGCGATGTCGCAGAAACAAACACATTGATAGGAAACTTAGGACCAAGTAGATTATAGCTGAGATCAAGGGACAGCAATGATGAAAACTCGGTTATGATTCCGAAGGGAAATTGAGAAATACGATTTTTCGAAAGATCCAGTTGAATCAAAGAGGACAATGCACAGTTTGGGAAGGAAGTGAAATTGTTGTTTCCCAAGAAGGCAAAGGACAGTCCTTGTTGATTGCACAAGCAAGACGGAATAGCTCCTTCCAATGCATTTGCTTGTAAATTCAATGTAGTTAAACGCTCCCCGAGACACTCACATTTCAAAGAACTGGTAAGAAAATTCCCATTCAGCAATAGTCCTTGAAGCTGAGACAAACCACCCAGCGACGTCGGAATCGATCCCGTCAACTGGTTAGAATGCAGGTGCAAGTGCTGAAGTTGCAACAAACCACCAAGCGACGGCGGAATCGATCCCATCAG
>VRVR01000055.1:84061-200926 GCA_009859145.1 Andalucia godoyi
CTGCGACAAATTACCAAGCGACGGCGGAATCGATCCCGTCAACTGGTTAGAATCCAAGTACAAGATCTGAAGCTGCGACAAATTACCAAGCGACGGCGGAATCGATCCCGTCAACTGGTTGTAATCCAAATACAACTGCTGAAGTTGCGACAGATTACCAAGCGACGGCGGAATCGATCCCGTCAACTGGTTAGAATCCAAGTACAAGATCTGAAGCTGCGACAAATTACCAAGCGACGGCGGAATCGATCCCGTCAACTGGTTGGAATACAAGTACAAGAACTGAAGCTGCGACAGATTGCCGAGGGACGCAGGAATCGATCCCGTCAACTGGTTGGAATCCAAATACAACTGCTGAAGGTGCGATAGATTCCCAAGTGAAGCGGAAATTGTGCCAATTAGATTGTTTGAACGTAAATGGATATAAACAATGTTCCCAAGTGAATCACAATTGTATCCGTCAAGCGGAATAGAGCAGCATGCATTGGAAAATTGCAGGGGCAAAGACGGTCCCCAATTGATCGGATACCAGTTCGGACCACCTGTACTCGCATATAGATCAACAAGCACGGCACAGTCTGGTGCATACGAAACAGAGCTGAAAGAACGAACAGAAACACCCAGAGCCAAGCCATCGTCATCGTTCACAGAAAGTAGACTACGAGTTCGACGAGCTTCAGCACGACGAAAACTCAGCTTTTGATGCATTTTCTTTCCAACAAATGGTTGTCCAATCAGGTTCACGGCTGACTCAAGATGGATCGATTGAGCAAACATCGACTTGTGCAAACTGTCATCTGAACGACTCGTCGAAGAATCTTGCTCACTAGGAAACGCACCTTTAGGAATAACGGTCACACCATCCCTTTCCGATCGCTGAAGCCGACTGATTAGCCCGGTAGCAAACCCAAAGATGCTGTCTTCTACCGTTCCAAGCATCGCTGCATCGAAATGCCGTTCCAACTCTTCCCACCAGCTTGCATTTCTCACAGTTGCGAGCAACATCCACCGTGTCGAATCCGAGGACAAATCCACATGACGTCCAAAGCTATCCCGCAAAAGTTGCTGTTTGAGCGGCAACACAACACTGGGAGGAAGCAATCCGATTCTTCCCTCAAAAACAATCTTTGTGGGAGTGCAGCAAACCAGGCAGCAAGTTGATGACAACAGAAACAAGAAAAAAAGACCGAGGGAGGCAGCGAACATCACGAAATGAATGTGGGAAAACTACGATTGAAGAAATTTTTATAAACTGATTCGGCTTTTGCGAAGTTTAAAGGTTGCACACCCAGCGCATCTCAAGCAGACAAGGAGGGGGGAGGGGGGGAGCTTGGAAATTGCAAACGAGGCGGTCCTGGAATCAGGACTACTGCCCCACAGGGACACGCCGGTTAACCTAACCGAGCCAAATCCGGTTATTGGTTAACAACCGGTTAACAACCGGTTAAAATCCTGGCATAATGCAATCTGGGCGGAGATAATCGATCCCAGCGACTTGCAGCATTTTATTTCCATTTCCTCCAATGTTTTTATTTTATTTTTTGATGATGTCAGTATTGTTTCTTTTTCAGCTTTGTCATCTCTTTTGAAACAATTCTTCCAATGGTTGTTTTGTCTGCTGAAAGAAAGCAAGCTCTGGTTGCGCTTCTCGCTTCTGAGGGGTACAAGACCGTGGAGAATTGCCGTTCATGGGTAGGACCGTATTTCATGATCGATGCCGATAAAAAGCATGCACGATGCCTCCTCTGCGCGCATGAAGACAAAATTTATCGAATTCGATTCCAGACATCGAATTGTGCATATCATCTACAGCACTCTCATGGACTGCCCCTCCCTTCCGAAACGTCGGTTTCCGGTCCTTCGACGGTGTCTAGTTTGCCCTCCCTATTCGAGCGGATGCGAAAGAACGAAGTGCAGCGAAAGACACTGCTCGCTTTAGCTTTTGCTGAGGGACGCCTTTGTTACAGCATTCTACGTGTACCTTCTGTCAGGAAAGCTTTTGGCATAAGTGTTTCAGAGCATACTATGAAAAAAGAAATTCGCAAGCTGGCAGCTGAAGTTCGTTCTGAAGTACTTCAACGCATCAAGAACAGTTATGCAGCTTGTCTCATGTGTGATTCTACACAAGCTGATAATACAACCGGATCTTGGTTGAACTTTTGTGTGGTGTACGGAAAGCAGTCGTTTTTCTTCAAGGGACTTCTATGGACAGAATCGCTTACCGGGGATAGAATCTGTGAGCTACTGCGGCAGGTTGTGGAAGAGATTGAAAGTAGTGCTAGAGTTATTGTTGTTTCGTTTTGCTCGGATAACGGTTCCAATTTTGTTAGCGGCATTGAGGGGTATATAGCGCAGTATCGTCCATGGGCGTTCTTCGTCCGATGTGCTGCGCATTCTATCCAACTCATTGTGAAAGACGCCATTTCACAACAGCTGCCTGACATAATGCAGCAGATGGCAGCGTCTCTTGCACCCTTTCGGCAACAGCAGGTTCAAAAGATGTTTCGAACTGTCCAGGAAATGCAGCCGGCGACGACAGCGCTGAGAATTATTAAACCCGTTGAAGTTCGGTGGAACTCTTTTTACGATGCAGCAAGGCGTATTCTGGACCGCTGGCCCGCATATGTAAGCGCCGTGAGTGGTACTACTGTTGCTGGTCAGTTTTGTACCGAAACGTGGAAGAATAAGTTGACCGCCTTCTGCACCGCAATGAAGCCATTTGCTGCTGCCACCGATGCAGTTCAAGCAGATGCTTTCCAGGTGATTTCCTTATGGGACGTTATGTCTAAAGCCGGTAGCGAAGTGGTAGAGATTGCACGTTCCACGGAAGATTCCTTGACTCGCGAAATCTGCATCGCACTTAAGAATGCATATTGCTCGCGTTGGCATTCAAACTTGAATCATTCGCATTTGTCGACTATCCTCACTTTTTTGGATCCTGGAAAGCGGCGGACGCTGAACATCCAACGATTGCAGATGGATTCCCGCTCCAAATTTGTCAGTTTTTGTCTTGGATTCATTCTTAAGAAAGAGTCCCCATCATCGACTGAAGTTGCCGTTCGTACAACCGCAATATCTTTGCAAATCGAACGCGAGTTGGGAGATTATACCTTGTCTGCTAATGTATTCTCCCATCTACGTTCTTTCGAAACAGATTTCATTACTTACTGGACCGCTGCTCTTAACCGTGATTTGCTTATTGCTGGTGCGGTATTGGCTATGGCTGATATTGCATGCACTCAGGCAGATGTTGAACGTACTTTTTCCGTCGAAGGACAGCTTGTTGATGGAAGACATAACATTTCATTTGAATTGTTGGAATGCGAAATGACGATCCGATTAAATGCACGGCATGTATTGGGGGATGTCATGGAATCCCTGAAGCGGGACACTGCAGAAATGAGTTCTTCTTCACTCAGCGGAGACGAAGAGGTACAGGAATAAAACATTATTGAGTTCTCATTACATACATAGGTTTTGGTGATTACAATGACATATCAGATAAAATAATTACAACAATTGCATATTATAATGATACATATAACCCTTTCCCGGGCCTAGTTGTCCCGCTTGTACGGCAGTCATGAGGCGAGCAAACAGTCAAATTCAGAAAACCTCTGGTTCTATTTCAGCGAATTCCGGCATTTTCAGTTCTGTTTTTAGCCTCCTTCTCTCCCTCCACATTTTTTTGGGCGCCATACAAAACTCCACAGCAATGCTTTCCTTTTCATGCACCCCTTGATGGGGTTGTTTTCCTTTTGTAAAGACGACTGCAGGAATATGGAGACCACCTTGCCAAGCAATTCCAATGTCCTTCGTGTTTCGGAGGACAACCGTCATCCGGAGAATGATACGCAGATCGTTGCACGTAGAAATGTGTCTCCAAATCGTCCTTCCAAGTATCGAAAATACACCCTGGAACAGAGACAGAGGGTGTGCGAACTTTATGAAGACGGCGATGATATGACAAAAGTGGACACAATCTTGAATGTCAACCCAAAGACTGCATCGGAATGGATCCGAAAGTACGAGCACACAGGAGAGTGTGCGCCTCACCAGCGGGGCGGTGCCCGACGATGCATCATTGATGAGCTCATGGGCAAAGAAATCGAGACATTCTTTGCAGAGCACAGTGCTGCTACTCTCGATCAGTGCGAGGCATATTTGGCGACGAAGTTCTCGGAGACCATTCTCGACTCCAATGGAAATGCAGTGCGGAAGGAAACCAGACCGATACCAAAGCCCACAACGATCTGTGATTATGTGAACAAGCACGGCCTGTGCTTTAAGATTGCGAAGGTCATCGTGCCACAACAACAACAACCGGATGACCAATTGATCGAAAAACGAAGAGCGTACGCCGAATGGTTCTGCCACCTTCCACTACGTGCGCAATCACGAGTTGTGTTTGTTGACGAATTCTACGTGGACTATCGGTTGCATCGCTCAAAGGCTCGGGGTGCCACCGGTGTAAAGCCACGTGTGCTCATCCCAGCCAAACAGAACGTGAAGCTGAATATCGTGGCCGCGGTCTCTGCCGATCTCGGTGTTGTTTTGTACAAGACGTACGCGGCACGTGATCTGAAACAGTTCACGAAAGAGAAACGACGCAAGAATGGTGAAAACAAGGAAAATGAAGAAATTCGCTCTTCAGTGTCCACTGCAGCTGCTGGTGATGATTCTGTGCGAGGAACCACCGGACAACTGTTCCAAAGCTATTTGATGGAATTGAAAGCAAAGCTCATGAAGAACGGAGACGATGACCGATTCGTGATTTTCGACAACTACCGGACACATGCAGACAAATTCACGCTTCCTGCTTTCGAAGGATCGCGTCTGGTGCCGCATTTTCTTCCTCCGTGGTCTCCATTTTTGAATCCAATCGAGAATGTCATCGGACATGTGAAAGGAGTGATACGTACCGCGTGGGCAATGCTGTCTACGAGTATTGAGCAAGTGGCATCTCATGAGTTGCAGCCATATGAAAAACTCGCGCAAGCAAGAGAGAGAATTCTTCGAGAAATTCTGGATGACGCATTTCATGCAGTATCCGTGGAAGCTGTAAGCTCGTACGCTGAGAAGTCTCGTTCATATTTGCCGGATTTATTGCAGAAGAAACCAATAACAAACTGGGACTGACACAACCAGTGCCAGCAGCATTTCCAATAAAAAACCTTCGTAACCAGGTGGCTGAAAAGCAGTCCAACGAGCTGAAGTTGAAAATTGGAAAAACTGTAAATTCAGGACACTTGGCTTGTATGAGCAGAAGATGTCCTGGATGTGGCTCGGGAAAGGGTTAGTGTACTCATGTCGGTGGATGCTCCGAATAGCTGGCAGTATTAATAATTAAACGTTTCGTCTTGTTCTCTTCGGTTTCCTTGTTCGGATCGCACACTCGTAACAAGAGAACGCACTCCATGCATCCTTTTCCGAGTATCTTTGTCGAGCCTCACACCGTATTGATTCTCCATGGACGCAATCATGGTGGCAGTACCGTTTCAGGAATACCAGGTGCGATTGCAGGAAACAATAGGCGGGGAGATGTTTCCGTCCCACACAACCTCGGCATTTTCTGCTCTGGCACACGATGTCATGTGCTGTCAGCAGCCCATCATCTCTGATCGACACGATGTGCAGCAAGGATCGCTCTCGAGGATTTTGGAAGATGATTTCCGTTTCAATCTCTCTTTCCTTCCTCGTTGGTCTTCCCCAAAAAGCGAATGTATTCATCCGTGTGCAAATGAAGCAAGCATTGTTGTTTACATTTATTTTGTGCTTGCTTTACGTTCTTGGTCTCGTCTTTGGACAAAATCGCTCGGCAGCAATTCACAGCTTTCGCGGCAGAATCGGCCTTCTTTCTCCCGCGATCGCAGGCCCTGTCAAGCTCAAAGTTGCCGCTCAGTTGTCGTGCTCATTGTCCACGGATGCGGAACCAAATGCGTGCATTTTGGCGAGAACGGTCTGGAACTCGTCGTGGTGGGAAGGGGTAGTGCAACTGCTGGACTCTGCGACCATTCGCTTGGTTGAGGATAGCGTGATTGGACATGTTCACGGATTATTGGACTCAATGGCCACCATGCACAATGTTGCGGTCAACGATGGCAATGCTGTGGATGTTCCGAACCACACATTTCCCGAAGTACCAATGGCAACACAATCAACAGCCAAACCAAGGTACAGAGCGAGATCTCGCAGATCGACTGCAGCGGGGTATGAAAGTGTCCTTCCAAAGGCTTCACAACGACGGATGGACACAGCAAGTCGGCGGACCCCCTGGAAGGATGTTTCACAGAAATGGAGAATCAATAACGAGCATCCTCTGCGCAAAAATCGGAAGTTCGAGGTTGTGAGAATGGATGCCAGAGAGCATGTGGCGCTGTCTGCACCATCTTATGAACCGGATTGCAAAGTGCTGATGGACTTGTACGACTTCACATCTGGCCCTCAGTGGAGTCCTTTCAACTGGGGAAGCCCACTGCCCTCGAATTTTTCCACCGCGTGCTGTTCGTTGAACCTGGGAGGCATTTTCTGTGAACCTGGAACAGGAAGGGTTCTCGAAATCCTCCTTTCTAGTAATGGGCTTGTGGGAACGATCCCCCCATCTCTTGGCAATCTTGCACAACTTGAGGAATTGTGGTTAGACGGAAACTCATTGACTGGGGCTATTCCCTCTTCTCTGGGGAACCTGTCATCGCTTGAAGTGTTGGTACTGTTTTTGAATCAGCTGACGGGGTCCATTCCGGAATCATTGGGAAACTTGTCGTCGCTTGTAGCCATGGATCTTGATTCGAATTCATTAACGGGAGAGATCCCGAATTCGATAGGAAAACTTGTCAAACTCACTTTTCTTGCTTTGTTTTCGAATCAGTTGACTGGGCGCATCCCGTCCAGCCTTGGAAACTTGAAAGGCCTCCAGAGCCTGCAGTTAGCGGAAAACCGATTGACAGGATCCATTCCGAATTGGATCGGGGGTCTTCTAAACTTACAGGACCTACGATTCGAGGCAAACGATTTGAGTGGTTCTATCCCCGATTCCCTGGGCAATTTGTCTGAGCTGCAAGTGCTGGTTTTGGTGGGTAACAGATTCACCGGTCCGATTCCAGCATCTTTAGGAAGCCTGTCTTCTTTGAAAACATTAGAATTGTGTCCGAACGGACTGACCGGATCCATTCCTTCTACGTTTTCGCGATTAACAGCACTCCAGCGTTTGCAGTTTGATTCCTGTGGCTTGACGGGGCAGGTGCCAGATTTGTTTCGTTCGATGTCAGATCTTGAGCTACTGACACTTTCTACGAACAATTTCGAAGGCAAGCTTCCCGATTCATTGCAATTTCTTCAAGACTTGCGATACTTGGATGTTAGCGCCAACAATTTCGACGGTCCCATTCCGTCGTTCATCGGCCAGCTCGGCCAATTGCAGACCTTGGACCTTCATGGAAACAAGTTTAGTGGTCCTATTCCTGTTTCCATCGGGAATCTATCTCAGTTACATTATCTTGATTTGCACTCGAATCACTTCGAATCCGCGATTCCGGACATTATTGGGTCGCTCTCTCAGCTACTAACATTGGATTTGTCGTCAAACAACCTGGTAGGTACCATTCCGAGCAGTATTGGAAGCCTGACTCTGCTTACTTCGCTGAGCTTGCATGCAAACCTGTTACAGGGTTTTCTTCCGGATTCGCTGGGAAATCTTGCGGATTTGCAGTTTCTTGATCTCAGTGTGAACAATATTTCTGGTTCGTTTTCGTGCTTCAGCTTGCCTCCGAACATTCAGTCTCTGAACTTGCAGAACAACCAATTGTTTGGAGCCATTCCCCAATGCATTTGTAATGTGCAGTCATTGAGTTTTTTGTATTTGGGAGTCAACCATTTCTCTGCGTTTCCTGATTGCTCGACACCTTCACTTTCGTTGCTGGATTTGTCGAGCAACAACATTTCATTCTTCCCATTTGATCGAATTGTCGAATTCCAGTCGCTGAAATCGCTCGATCTTAGCAACAATGTCCTTCATGGCAAGTTTCCATTGAATGTCTTTCTTGGAGGATTGCGGCTTTCGTCGCTCTCTCTTGCTTACAATAATTATGAGGATGCTTTACCCATATATGGGTGCAGTTTCTGGAATGGAGATCAAGTCATGACTGTCAATGGTTCCACCGGTCTGGAAGTTGTGGACCTTTCTGGGAACACAATTACGGGCATTCCTGGGTTGTACGACGTCACCACAGGAAAACCCTGTGGATTCCCGGGGTATCCTTCGCTGTCAGTACTCTCCCTACAACACGTGGCTGCACCTTCTCTGTTTCCTGGTTCGGTTGTGAATCTGGCCGGTTCTCAAGGTTTCTTTCCTTACCCTTCGTTCTCGCTCTTGGACATATCTCGTATTGCTCCTGGCTTGGTCTCTGTTGATGTTTCGCACAACGATTTGGATGCACACCTCGACTATGCGCTGTCCTTGCCTTTGCTGGTCGCGCTGGATTTGTCACACAATCGGATCGCTCGATTGTCGAGTCTTCCTGAAGCAGACAAAAGGCGGTTTTCGTACGATCCGACGACGTTCTATGCATATAGTGTACAGATGACTTGTCTTCAAGCGCTAGTGGATGGTGACACACAATTCCAGGCAGATCCGTCCTTCTTCGACTATGAGAATTGTGTGTGTCGATTGGGGTACTTTGGGAAACCGCCGAACTGTTCGACGTGTCCCGAAAATGCGGATTGTTCCCTGACGTTTGACAGGGACTCACAGTTCCTGGATATGGAGAAGGCATACATGTCCAGCGGCAACATCGTTGCGCAACCGGGCTTCTACGCATCGCCACCTGTGACCTACAAGGAGATGGCAAACAACCAGGCGTACCCCACTGCGATTGAGATTTGCGATCAGGCAGGCACTCCGTTGACCCCGTGCCAGGCCGATACCAGTCGGAGGTGCATTTCTGGGTATGAAGGCAGACTGTGCGCACGGTGCACTTCCGGTTACTTTCGTGCTGGCGATCGATGTCACGAATGTCCGGATGATATTGTCATCTATGGAATCGTTTTGGTCATTGTCGCCATCTGCATCGTTGCGTGGGCGTTCTTCGTTGGCCCTTCATCCTCCGGTGCTGTCAAGATTCTCGTCTTCTTCTGGCAATCGTTTCTGTTCATTCGAGCTCCGATGCCCACCAATCTGTATCTGTTCACTCACAATACGTCGTCTTCGACAACGCTGAGCTTTGCGGGACCTGAGTGCGTGTTTGCAAACTGGGGATACCGTGCGCAGTACATCTTCTCCGTCGTTGCGCCCTTTGGTGCCTTGGCGATCGTGGGACTCATTTGGGTTCTTGGTCGCATATGTGGAGTGCCTCCGTCGCAACGGACTGCGTGGCTGGATCGATGCCGCCGAGCAGGCATCTTCTTGTTCTTGCTGTTGTACATGCCCGCCGTGTCTGCGGTCTTTGCACCTCTGTCATGCACAAAGGATCCTGGGAATGGAGAACGGTACATCCAGTTCAATCCAGCAGAACGCTGCTCATCCGCTCTTCAGGCGAACTCGTGGGTGCTGCTGCTGGTGTACTGCTTTGGCGTGCCCGGGTTCTTTGGCTACCGATTGTGGAAGACAAGGGTTCTGTGGTCCAGTTCTGGCAGTGACCCGCGAGCTCGTTATGTGTACGGGATACTGGTTGGATCGTTTCGGGAGGGACGTTTGTGGTGGGAATTTGTTGTCACCATGCGCCGCATCGTTCTGGTTGCTGCGTACGTGTTGATCCCTCGATTGTCGGAGTATCTCACCCTGCTTGTGGTGCTCTTGTTTGTTTCGGCGTCGGGCGCGCAGGCAGTTGCTGTTCCGTACGGACGGAGCATTGACAACTGGGCCGAGATCGTGTCGCTCGGGCTTCTGCTGGTGAACTTGGTTTGCTCGGTCCAGTCACAGGTGCTTGGCGTATATGATGTCGATGACGCGGGTACGCTCGTCTTTGTGCTGAACATCTTGTTTTCTGCAACCCTCGTAGCGATGCTTCTTCACACGTGGCTGCGCAAGTTTCAAAGATTCCGTCAGCGAATCAGCGGCAAGTCGAACCTGGCAGCCTCCCTCTTAAACGACGAATCCGCCGAGTCTTTGTAAACGTGTTTACGCTTTTGAGCGATCTTCTGTTGTACCAGCGGCGAGCGTAGAGAAGCTACATTTCCGGACCTCGCGGAAGGTCAGAACAGAGGTGTGATATTTATTTGAGCTCAGTCGCCTTGGAATCCAAGTCCGGAGACGCCCAGTCATTGGCAATTTGACGTGTGTGCTTGTCAGATCCGTAATAGCGCTTTCAGCAAACTCTAAGAGAGCGTTCAAATACGGATCTCGTGAAAAACTAATCAGGCCGTGTTTTGTAACCATCGTTTCGTTGTCAATGTTCACTGAGTATGAAAACTAAGCAACATGACCTAGAATCATGTAAAAATGCTGAAGCTGCTGCAGCACAACTTTCAACTGAGAAACCCACAATCCGCATCAAAGTTCGGCATCATCCGTCTGCAGCAATCGTTCCTGGAGGTTATCCAGCGATATCTGCCTATCTCGCTGTCGCCACCGAGCGGCAAATTGGAACAAGAGCATGCTAACAATGGACAACGAAAACGCAACATTCAGCAGAAATACAATTGTACCGGCCCCAACAACATCTTGCACACCAAGGACTTGCGATTGAACGGAGCAGACCAGATTCACAAGAAGCAGTCCCAGAGACGTGATCTCCACGGCGTTTTCGAGATTTCGACGATAGGGAGAGGCGACAGACTGCAAAATCGCCGCTATCACCAAAACGCCTGCGACCAGCATCGTGCGATGTTCGGACAATCGCGGAATCGTCACGTACGCGACCACGAAGAGGATACGACGAATGGTGATCACCAACTCCCACCACCTTCGGTTATCCTTGTAGGACCCAAAGAGAAGGGAATAGACGTACATCCGTCTCGTGTCTGGTTTCACATTCTTTGACAGAACGCCGCTTCGCCACACAAAGAAGGACAGAGAACCCGGAACAAGGATCGCATAGATCAAGAGAACACCCGAAGACACTGCTTGCATCAACGGTAAACACTGTTGGTCGGGATAGAACAGCATGTACTTCTTTCCGTCCCCGGGATCCGTTGCGCAAGATAATGGAGCGAGAACGGTAGAGATTGCAGACATGAACAGAAAAACGTAAAGGAAAATGGCAGAACGCCGACATCGGTCAATCCACAATTTCCATGCTGATCTTGGCAGTCTTCTGATAAAGATCCAGGCCATTCCAAACATCCACAGAAGACCAACAATCAGAACAGCAAAGATGGGGGCAGTCACCGTGAACGTGTAATTCGTGTAGTAATCCCAATGTTTGAAAAAGCATTCTGGTCCAGCAACGCTCAGCATAGATGTGGTCGAAACGCTGTTGGAGAAAACATACAAGGACTGCGACATGGGGGCGCGAATGAAGAACAGAGCTTGCCAAAAGAACACAATAACTTTGACAAGGCCAGAAGACGAGGAACCAACAAAGAATGACCACAACAGTAAAGAAAGAGCGACAAGAAAAACGACAGCTGCAAAAATGATGAGACCTTCGGAACTCGGACATTCGATGCATCTCTCACCGGCCCGAAAATTTCCAGGTGAACAGCCTGCGCATAATCTCCCCTCGTATCCTGCTTTGCATGGTCGATCTTGCGTTGCCTGGCAGGGTGTCAGATCGGTACCGGACTGTGCACAGATTTCAATGGACTTTGGATACGATTCGTTATTCATCATTTGGAGCCAGGTAACCGGAGGCGAAGCGTAGTACCCAGGGTCGGCAAGGACGTTTCCGCTCTGCGCATACGCCAACGACATGTTTCCAAAAGGAATTTGCGCTTCATCTTGAAACGAGCATTCTGCATTGGCCATGCATCTCTGGCAATTTGGTGGTTTGCCGTAATATCCCGATCGGCATACACAATTCTCGTAATCAAAGAAAGATGGATCGGCTTGAAAAATAAGATAATGGTCGACAACAGATTGTAAGCAGGTCATATTCGTGCTATACGGATAGCTTGTCGACGGAACAAATGAGAACCGTTGCTGGTTGGTAATAGAAAGCATCCATCTTCGAGCATGAGGATTGCTCCGGACGTCGAATTCCGACAACAGAGAAAGCGATAGCACGAAATCCAAATGCACAGATAGATCATTCGAGGAAACATCCAACGACACGAGACCGGGCAGGTACGGGAGGAAATCGAAAAAAGACAGTGGTGGAAAATTACAAAAAACATTCACAAGACCGTAAGGAGAATACGCAAAACTCGGAAAGGTCGCACCAAAGGAGACGTTTTCAAGCTTCAAATCGGTCAAGGAGGGGTATCCCAATCCGACGCACATTTCACAATTCCTTGTGGAGTAGTCCACGACACCCGGCAGCCCAAGAATAACATTTCCAGAAAGATCGAGCGATTCAAGTCCTGAAATGCCATTGACAAGAACAATAGTATGGGTCTCATCAGGTACCAAGTAATTGCAAGCGAAGATGGGAAATTCATCGACGAAGCTGTTGAAGGCAAGAGACAATGATCGAAGAGGAAGTCCGCCAAGGAAAACGTTGACAGGAAAAAGACTGCCTAGATGGTTATGACTCAAATCTAGCGAAGTCATTGACGAAAAGCTGGAAATCAGATCGAAAGGAAAGGAGGAGATTTGATTGTTCGATAAATCCATCTGAATCACCGACGGAAGAGAACAATTCGGAAAGGATTGAAACATGTTGCTGCCCATATACACGAAAGTGAGATCACGCTGGGTGCAGAAGCAGTCCGGGATTGCTCCGGAAAGACCATTTCCTTGGAAATTCAATGAGGTAAGACTGGACCCAATCGAGTCGCATGAAATGGGTCCAGATAGTTGATTATAGCTCAAATCCACAGACTGCAGTTTCGACAATTTCCCCAGAGAATCAGGAATCGGACCGGAGAGTTGATTGCTATGCAGATCCAAATAGAGCAAGTTCGACAGACCACCGATTGTCGAAACAATTGGGCCGGAAAGCTGATTGGAGTTCAAATACAGTGTCTTCAATCGAGAATTCTTGTTCAGTGATGCCGGTAGTGTACCATTCAACAAGTTGGACGATAAGTCCAAGTACTCAAGACGGGATAAATCACTCAAAGTGGACGGAAGGGGACCACTCAATTGATTGGATGACAAATCCAGATGCACAAGAGCAGAAAGCGAGCCCAAGGAAGAAGGAACTGAACCAGACAACTGGTTGGAATACAATTGCAATTCTTCAAGCAGCCTCAGATTTCCCAGTGATTCCGGAATAGTTCCGTTCAACAGATTAGAAGAGAGATCCATTGCAAGAAGCTGTGAAAGCATACCGAGTGATTCTGGTATGTCTCCAATAAGACGATTCGAAGAAAGATACAGAGAAACCAATTGCGACAATAGGCGCAGGGAATTCGGAATTGATCCAGTTAATTGGTTTGCAGAAAGATCCAGTGTGTGAAGCTGTGATAAATTTCCAAGAGATTCGGGAATCTCGTCACTGAATTGATTCGACGACAGCGATAACAGCGTAAGTTGGCGTAAGCAACCAAGGGAATCCTGTATCCGTCCACAGAGTTGATTGGAAGACAGGTCTACAAGCGTGAGTTTGAGCAAATTACCAAGCGATGAAGGAAGCTGTCCAGTCAGTTGATTCCGATGCAGATACAGTTCTGTGAGATTCAACAAATTTCCGAGAGAGTGTGGAATCTCACCAGTCATATGATTGTCATACAGAGCAAGTATCTCAAGATGTGTTAGATTGCCTAATGATGCTGGAATTGGTCCAGTGAGATGATTGGCAAAGGCAATCAAAACACGAAGCTTGGAAAGCATTCCAAACGTCTCAGGAATGGATCCGGAAAATTGATTAACGTATAATTCCAACACTTCGAGTTTGGACAAGCGACCCAGAGACGCTGGGATCTGACCAGTAAGTTGATTCCTTTGGAGCGAAAGTTCAACAAGCAAAGTTAAGTTGCTGATTGACGCGGGAATCTCTCCTGAAAGTTCATTTGAAGAAAGATCCAGCTGCAAAAGACGTGAAAGGTTACCCAGAGATGCTGGAACTGATCCACTGAACTGATTATCATGCAATAGCAGACTCGTGAGCTGCACCAGATTTCCGAGTGACACGGGAATCGATCCGTTCAAAAGGTTTGAATTCAACTCCAACTCTGACAAGTGGGACAGTTTTCCTAGAAAAACCGGAATAGGACCAGTAAAATTATTGAATGACAACACCAGCTTTCGAAGCTTCGACAACAGTCCTAACGAAACAGGGATTCCTCCATGCAAGTTGTTATTCTGCAACTGGATATCGCGAAGATCCTCCAGTTGACTCAGTGACTCTGGAAGGGACCCGTCCAGCTGATTGGCGCTTAAATCAAGGCTCGTAATCCTTCCTGAAGCACTGTCACACGTAAATCCACCAAGACCCAGCGAGCAGCAATCTTTCGAAAAGTCCGAAGGCAACGGGTCGCCCCAGAACAACGGTCGCCAAGTGCGGCCACTGGTATTCGTATACAAATCAACGAGTACAGCACAGTCTGGCGCGTGAGAGACGGCATCGAACGAACGCGCTGGAGCTGACTGTACCGACTTTGAAAGTAGTCTCACAACGTTGTTTCTCATGTCGACAGAATGGACGAAACGTTGTGAACCAACAGATTCCGATGCTGATTTGAGATAGGAATCAAAACCACTCGTCTTTGACGATTTCACAGAATATTGGGTGTTTGAAGAAGATTTCTCGTTCAGCGGAATGGACAAATGATCAATCAATCCGAAAACGTGACCAAAGACACTATCTTCAAACAATTCAAAGGTTGCGGAGTTCAACTGCAACTGAAAAGCAGACCACCAGGTGATATTTCGAATGGTAGAATCAAGCACCGAACCAACAGAAACCGAGGGCGACGACGCATAGACCGGCGGCCCACCAAACACTTTCGTTTTAAGCGGTTTCAAAACATCTTGAGGAAGCAGTCCGATTCTTCCCGAGTACACTGGACCACACGCAACAAATTTGAACAAAACAAAGGCAAACACAACCAAGACTGATAGACGCAGCATGTTCGCTAATCGCTGTCAACACAAGAAAAGGAAACAATTTTGAAAGAATTTTGAGCAGCAAAACTGGTGGAGAAAAATGGAACGGCTGGGCACCTGCGGAAAGGTCAGTTTGCCCAAGAGCTGAGCGAAAAACGACACCAGGATTCTGCTGATGCAGATTCGGGTTATTTGGATGGCGGAGTGTCCATCATAGGGGTGTGCAATTTCCTAGCTTCCGATTGGTTGCACGAGTTAACATGGACCGAAAAATTAGTTACGGAAGTTAACTTTTCTTGAGATTTTCCGTTTTGGCAAAAGCATTTGGGTTACTTCACCGCCTCACTGATTATGACGTGGCACGACAGCGCTGCTTCACGAATATCGAATTTACTCTTCTTAAGGTTCCGAATACCTAAAATCCACTTTCACATACACATCTTGGATGTCATTGAAAACCGGTTCATCCCAGCGGACTTTCAGACCCCAATTCACACAAGCCTCTTTCGTACGCGGATGTTCAACTTCCACGATTTCGATATTGTCCTTCCCAAAAATCTGCGCTTCTGCTAGATCTGCACCAAGAGAAGTTCGAAGATCGTTCAGAACCAGTCCTGACAGAGAATTGATTAGAGAAGTTAACTTCACCGAAAATTGACCAGGTTAACTGTAGTTGACAAATTGCACACCCCTATCGTAAAGGCACCTATTCTTGCCAGTTTTTTCGCACTTGTCATGCCGGGTCATTGTCGGGTCATTCCAATTGGAAACCACCCAATTTTTAGTGCAAATTCGTGTTCTCCGCAGTCAAATGCATGTGTTTCGTTTTCAAAAAGGTTCTTCTGATAATGCTCACTACACTGTTATTAGTGCCGCAAAATGGCCAAAATTTAATTAAGCGGCGGGTATTCTTGCCGGGTTTTCCGATAAAAATGTTTTGGCGTGCTTTCTTCTTTCTTCCTTTCTTTTTTCACCAAAATCAATCAGAATGGTCAAAACACGATCCCGCATCGAAAGAACCGCAAATTCGGATGCGCAGCTCACGAAGGACGTCCTCGCGCATATCATCAATGGCGCTAAATACCAAGATCTGCAGTCAGCTGGACGTACCGTGCGCAAATACGTGGGTATCTATTACGACGTGATCATTGATGAGCTCAACGACTGCGCACGAAGTGCGTTCGCGGAAACTCCTGGTGGGCAGCTTCAAACGTTTCATCCGGTCGTGCCAACGGAAGCGGAAAGGCGGCGCTCGACGATCCCTGAAGCTCTTTACCAGTTCATCGAAATGGATCATCTCGAAGAAGTCGTTTCCTTCTTTGGGAAGGCAGGACGGCCTGCTGCGCTGTGTCCGGACGAAGAGAAGCGGCTGTATCACTACGCAGTGTACAGAGTGCAGCGGAATATGCCCCTTCTGAAGCAGGATTTCCTCCGAATGGTGTCCAAGTACCTGAGCGATACCGGAAGAACAAGAACAATCACACTAACACGGAAGAGAGAGTGTTCTTCTGGACACGGCGTCAAATCGAAAGAATCCAGAACGATGTTGTCGAAGAACTGGCTTCCCGCATTCAATCGCCGGATGGAAAAGCAAGGGTTGACGTCGCTAGTTCTCCGCCTACCCTCAACACTCGAACGATCCCGCGAGTACGCATTCAACAAGGAGAACGTCGATGAATTCTTTGGGGATCTGGAAACGGCGTACGCACGAGCAGGAATCACAAGCCCGGCAGATGCGTGGCGAGTGATCAACATGGACGAGACCGGTGTCCAAGGGGACCAGGAGTCCAAGCTGCGTGTTCTCGCTCCCAGAGGCACAAAGCGAGTGCAGATGGCAATCAACTCGGAGAGAAACCACGTGACGATGATCAATGCGATCTCTGCCGCTGGAACAGCATTCCGACCGATGATGGTGTATTCAAACACAGGACCGTCGTTGGACTACATGCAGGAGGTGCTCCTGAAGAAGGATCCGGAACTGAAAATCTGTCGAAGCGAGAAGGGATGGATAGACTCCACTCTCTTTGTGGAATTCTTGGAGGACCTCAAATCCCAGCTGCCCGCTGAGCGTCGCGACGCAAAAATCATTCTGATCGTGGACGGACACAGCAGCCATACGACGATGGAAGCTGTGGAGTGGTGCTGCGCAAACAACTGGGAGTTGGTCACGTTTCCTGCGCACTGCACCCACAAAATGCAGCCTCTGGACGTCGAGTGCTACAAGACTGTCAAAAACGCATTCCGTTATGAGAAACAGCGAATGGGAGAGCAAGGGATTGATGTTGGGAAGCATGTGTTGTTGCAGGATGGCTCAGTATTCCGTCTAACGAAGGGAGGCGACGTCAACACCCATTGCCTGTTGAATGCGTGGAAGAACGTCTCTCCTATGCATGTCGAGCGTGCGTTTCAGGTCACGGGGCTGTTCCCGCTTCGGAAGAACACGTTTGAAGCAGAGTTTGCGAAAGCAGAGCAAGCTGCTCAACAGGCTGTTGAAATGCGGTTTTTGGACAGCGGATGCACCACTGCAGGACCGCATTCATCCAACACCGCATCTGAACGCCCCGAGGATGATGATACGGATGACGATGACGACCATAACGACGACGATGATGATGATGACGATGCAGAGGGCCGCAAAAGAGCCGCAGTAGCTGTACAGAAACAGAGGCAGCGGCGCAACCGTCAACGAGGAGTCTTGTCAGCGAGCGCAGGCAAGGCATTGAAAAAGCCTCGAGGAAAGACGACAAGCTTCTGCCTGACTGCTCAGGAAGCAGTTGCTTTCATGCGAAACAAAGTTGCAGACGAGAATCAACGCAGAACCGAGAAGGAGGCGAAAGCACAGAAACGCCAACAGTCAGCAACGCGAAACTCGAGCGTTTCGACTGTTTCTCGTCCGCCAAACGCCATCCATATCCGTTCCTACAATGGCGGTGAGGGCAGCAGCACCTCGCCCTATGTTCCCGCTTCACAACAGCCAGCTGCAGAGGCAGCAGGCACCGTTGGCATACAGCCCACTGGGCTGCTGTCGTCCATCCAAGCAGCAAACCGACGATTTGCCCAAAACTAACTGTTGCCACTCTCCAGGTGAGCCATTTGAGATGTAATTATTGTTCTCCACTCGAAACTGAATCCATTTATCTCGTTAATATTTTGAAAACATGAAAAATAATGAAAAATACGTGAGAAAAAATAAAAGCGAAAAACTGGGGGGAAATGGCAAGGTTACGTTTTTTTACAATACAGTGTCACAGAATCTTGTGATGAATCTGTTGTTGCATGTTGATGACGGGTCGATCTGACCGGGAAAACCATTGCTTCTTTTCATTTTTGTCATGACACTTCTAATCCGGAAAAAGACCATTCCATGCGCCAAACACGGGCTAATCTGCCATCTCATCGGAAACCTGTGTCCACAGTTGACCATCAAAACAAGACATCCAAAAGATGCCGCGTGAGTCACGCTTGTGTGCATTGCCAGAGTGTACACAGACCCTGTGATGGCCAGCTTCCGTGTCATCGATGTGTCCAAAAAGATATTGCGCTCGATTGCAGATATTCCTCGCAAGGCAGACGAGGTAAGCCCTCTGCCCACGGCAGACTGTTGGCCGAAAGTCATGGTCGCGGGAAGCGATCTTCGTCTATACAGAAAATTGTCAGGCAAATGGAACCACAATCGCCCTCCCGATCTCCGACTGATGCAAGTGGTGACCGTCCAGTCGCAGACGGTTCATTCACGCCGATCAGGTCTATTGATGCCGTTGGACGAGAATCCTCGTCTTCTTACTCTCGTGGTCCTCCCACACAACCTGAAATGATGGCTTCTGGAATTTCTACTGCAGACAATCCTTCCCAATTACGTATTCGAAAGAATGCAACAAATCCCACTGGTCAGTTTCCCTTCTGCCCAATCTGTTCCAGCTGCGCACAGTATACCAGATGTTCACGTCTTATCTCAACCGATTCTTGCGAACATTTCTTCAGGAATCCGTATTCGATATCCGTTCCCACATTACTATCGACCTTGGGGTACGTAATACCATGGACACACTTTCTTCGACGTCTCTGTGGAAATTTGTCATGGATTTTGACAAGCAAACGGTCGTCTGAAGGTCGCTGAGAAAAGAGTGATGGAAGGTACAATTTGAATTGGTCTGCAACTCTTCGAAAAAAATTCTGAGACCGTACGTTAAGCAGCAGTCGGACAGCAAACATGTTTAAAAAAAAGAATATTGTTTGTGGCACAGACATTCCATAATAACGTACGATTCAGACTGGACAAGTAAACACCAAAGAAGTTTTCCTCAAAATTAATCTTCCTTTAGGAAAGCTGATATACCACGAAGTAAATAAGAGACCTTTGGAATGACTACAAGACAAGGACAACAGCAAGCAGCGGACATGCAATCTGACAAATTCAGAACATCTAGCAACTCAGCGACCGAACTCCGACAGAATGCTGTCGAAACTCTGCTGAATCGCGTAATTCTCCGAAGCATGATCTTCCAAAAGCTGCTCATAAGCCGCAAGACACAAAATATTGCTCAAACTGCAGGTGGAGAGTTCGCAACGATTGAATGAGTCGATGCTGTGAATCTGCATGTGGAGTGAGAACGTGAGCTTGTCTGTTGCCAAGTTGCGGTACGTTGCCCATCATACTGAACAGGGAAGCTCGTTTGAGGACTCTCCGCAACCCTACGTCTAGTTCTATGCAAAAAGAGATAGAAATCGGTGAAAACGAAAATAACAAAGAATATTTCTGAAAATACTCTTCCTGCGACGGAGTTTGTCAAGAAAACATCTGTCCTTTCTTCGGCATCTGCTCTCTTTCTGCAAAATTGTAGCCAGATTGTTCAGAAGCTCGCGTTGGTGAGAGATCTGCATGACAGAGAAAACTGCGACAGTCCACGGGCGCGGACAGAATATCAGAAACTGTTTTTAAAAGCGCATTATCCATCCAGAAGGCTTAAGGAACCTACAAAGCAAACGCTACGAATATATTGAATGAAAGAACGGAGATGATTGTTTGGATTGCTGTAGTGCATGTGAGCAGACGGCCAAAAAAGAAGTTCGACAATGACCGGATTGCTCACACCATGTCGGACGACTGCAGCAGCAGCAAGGTTCGGAGAGTTCCTGTCATGAAGCGCCTAGAATCTGTAAAGTGAATCCGGGTCTTTTGTGGACACATTTTTTCTCTTCGTTTCGCTTTTCGTTTGGATTCTTTCCTTTCCATGAACAAAGACGTGCTATTTCATCTCGAAACAGGATTCACGTCAAAGATAATGTTTTCGATGAGCCAGGCTGATTCATTTCCCTACACGAGCCACACCATTTCTGCAGCAGTCACGGACGTGCTGAAGAACAAGTGTGTATTTCCGAGATTGCTTCCAGATCTCATTCTGGACGAGAGCTTTTTGAGTGTTGTGGACTCTGCTTTTGATGAATGTGCCGACTCTGTCATCAAAAAGCCAAGCAGCTGTGAAGTTACTGATTGCACTCCAAGCGATGATGCAAATTCTCCTTCGACCGCGGTTTCTACCAATCTTTCGGATCCTCCAATTGTTCTACGTTCGGAATCCGAAGCCAAATCACAGCGTACTTCTTCGGCGGGATATTCTTGCCAAGCGAGCTCGGATCATGTGCACGATTGGACCTTGATGTCCTCGGCAGTCAATAACACTTGCCTCCGCATTCAGTCACGGTCTTCAAGGACGGATTTTCGAAGCTGGACAGAGCCGTGTGGACATGCCGGCTTTTACAGACACATCCTTGCCAACAGAGCTCGTGGAGCCAACAGCCTTGATTTTGCAGACTTGGAATGGTACAAGACGCATGTGTACTCTCTTTTCGTGTCTGTGTCTTTTCCAATCTCAAGTCTGTGCAGCGTCGGGATGGATGCATGTTACTCTTCTATGAGTGATCTGCGTTGCTCACTTGAGCTGACAGATGCAGAAGGAACTGCGATCCACCACTCTTTGCTTCGAGGAGGGAAATCAACCGCCGGTAGTGGTGACCAGACCTCCGGGGACCACTCTATTTCTCCCGCAAGTCTCTTAGAATACAGCATGCTTCAGACAGACAAGAACGACGAATCCGGAATGGTGACATACGAAGGTTTTGTGGGTCCTTTTCGCATACTGTCGCACTCTCAATTGTCAACGGGAAAACTTGCTCCGAGGAGGCTTCGAGTCTCAGTGTTCGCCGAAACACACTTAGAGAAATCGACATCATCACCCTTACTTTATCTTTGCCAGACTTGGAGTCCCACGTTCTTCGTCAAAGGCAAGAAGCCTATCTGCGTCGCAGCGCTACCGAAGAGAATCGAACACACCGTGACTCAACATCTACCGCTTGCTCCGGTTGCAAAGAAGAGACGAAAAGCAATGGCATAAGGGCCTTTGTCTGCCTGGCTCTCTTTACGTCTCGACTCTTTTGTTCTACTGCATATCCTTCCTCGGTCGGGACTATCGAAGCGCAGAAGGGTCGGTTTGCTGTACATCGTGTGTCATGAATCAATTACAAGACCGTCTATCACATCTTATCCTTGCCGCTGTCGGAGCATACTGTGTGAGGGAACCATACTTTCGGAGTCTGTGTCTCCATATTTTAGTGGATGCTTCGGTCGGGAAACTATCCATCGTGAGCGCCATCCTGCACATCCAATTGTGCTGATTAATACACGTCGGCGCCATCGTGACCTGCCCCTTCGAACTTCCCGGTGTGCATCCACTTTCTTTCCGAAGCGGCTTTTTTTGTTTTTTGTATTGCTTCTGTCCGTCGCTCCGTTGTAAGTTCCCAATCAATTCAACATATTGTGTTCTGTTTTCCCTGAAGGCGCTTTGGGTTACGCTGATATTCATATAAAAACGATTGAATGCTATTTCACAGGGACGGTGTGTATACGTTAGCATCCTCGTAGTCGTTCAACCACAATGCTATCAGCACGGTTGCGCCTCCAGGGGGATGAACTGACTCTGTAACATACATCAGAGCAATCGCTAGTCCAGCGGAAGCGCTTGAAAGTATCGCTTGTACGAATTGTGAGTATTCACTAAGCGCCTGTGTCAACAAGACTCGTATGGTCAGACCGACAAACGCGGAAACGAGGTGTCCGCCTACGAAATTGCGTGGCTGCGCCAGGGGCGATGTTATGACTCCATAAATAGCACAGCAGAGGCGCCGAAACTGGCAATAATCAGCCGCTGGCTGCCAACAATGTTGTAGTGCAGAGCAGCAACTATAGAAATGCCAAAGAACCCGCCGACGAACCCCATCATAACGTCAAATGCAGGGCTTGGATGATGTGTCTTGTACGAGGAATCTCCTTTCATCTTTGAGAAGAACTGCTTCCAGAATGGCATGCGACTGCAGTCGTGGACAGGCGCAAACACTGAAGAAGCCCGGCATCCTGCATTTTATAGTCATCGATCGTCAAATGTGGCCAATCGTACGCAGGAAAGTCGAGAGGTACGCCTCGTCTACTGGTTGTGACCTCTGCAAATAGTTCTTCGTCTAAAACTGAGAGGAGACACCATGTGCACTGTCGACAAGGACACCTTTATGTGATGCTCATGTGATTCGTTAGAGTCGCGTCGACAAATGTAACCCCGGAGTCACCGAGTCTGTTTCCGAAATGGCGTTCATGAGGTAACGTTTTCCTACGCTTCGACAAACGCACCGGATTCACAGGAAACCCACGTCATATCAAATCTCCGCTGCTTTACCCGAATTTTCCTGCCTCCCGAGTCCGGGCGAGGTTACGGAAAACTGTCTTGCACGTCGAAAGCGGAATGGGACAAAGAAAAAAGAACGGTTTCGGAAAGACCAGGAAACTTTTCCGATCATTTTCTTTCGGGAGTTTTGTCGAATGATCCAACTTGAGTACGCATTCCAGGCCATTGCAAGGATGGCCAAATTTTTGTGCTCCTTTGAACAAGATGGAAGAAAGCCTGCTTTCAATTCGAATTTTTGTGACATCTTCATGTAATAAAGAGCAATTAACGGAGCCAGCAAAATAACGTAGCAATGCGATTCTCGTTTACATGGACTCCAATCATCTTGCTCATTTGCGTCCTTTTCTGCTCGCATGCTTCTCTGACCTCAGGGAGTACCGAGAATGAAGACCTGTTCCACCTTAAGCTGCCGATGCCACCAGCTCTTTTCTTGGACAGATTGCAACGGCCGCATGACCCGTCAGTGCTCTGCCAGTTTCTGTCGAGTGTCGTGTCTCGGCATATCGTTAGGAATTTGGAACGGATTATATTCCGGTACAAATCGTTTGATCCTCGGCAAAAAGGGATAGCATCGATGTTCTCTGAGAGCGTGGTTGAATCTATGGTCTCCAGTGTCTCCAATCCGAGAAGATCCAAAGAGAACCAGCATGGGAATGCTCACTCAATTGCGGGACTTTTGATGTAATCCAAACCAGTTCATATCAAGTATCGATTTCTGTGGAACGAGCCGTTGATCGTCTCTCCATTTTGACCGGCTGTCAACATCTTCCTTGCCCATGCAATGGAGGAGTTGTATTCGACTACTACTAGTGGACACGATGGCGGGAATGCCGCGGTATTTTGGAAGGCGATTGTGGAAGGAACGTCGGAATGGAAGTATTTGGTGTTTTCTCCAGTTATCGATCGCATCTCATGTGACCGAGATCTGTATGAGATCAAGTTTGAAAATCCTCGGTTTTTTCGGAAACGATGAGATACGCCAGTACTGGGATGATTTTGTAAAGAATGGTGTTTTCGACTCCGAACACTTTCTGGAAGAAGAGCTGTTCGAATCCGAGTTGTACAGCGCAACAAAGCCAAATCGCCGTCGTCGTCAGCAGACGCAAGAGAAACCAACATCTCCTGTCGCTGATGCTGCGTTGCATGAAGATGGTACTGTCATACTGGTGAATCCTGCTCCAGTGGTGAAATCGAAAAACAGCAGGACAAACCGGGAAGCTGTTATGTATGCGCCGCAGAATGCTCTAACAGAATTTGCTTTTCGTGGAAAAGACGTTTTTACTCGCCTAGATGCAAATCTCGATAGCCCATTGAATTCCTACGGGGTTCCATCAGGGAATCCGAAAGACAGGAAGTTTTTCCTATGGAAACGAAGACATCGTCATTATGATTTGGCATTTGTGGAATTGACGCTTTCGGTTCAACTGCGAACGTTTCCATAACACATTATGAAGTAAAAACATGGTGCCATCGAATTACGTATTTTATCCCGCTGAATTCAAAATTTCATACTCCGACGTTTCTCACTGATTTTCCTTGGGAATTCAAATCGGCGCGAATCCATCACGAATATCCAATAGCTGGGATCCGCTCCCGGTCTTTGGTTGAGCTGTGCTATGCTACATCTATAAAGTACCAATCTCGTCCAGCAGAGTTTCATTAAGCGAGTCTTGACCATTCAGTCGCTTCGGCTCGCGCCACCGTTGTCGAAAACGTAATACAAGCATCCCGAACAGAACAACTGAGAAACCGATATTCAGGAGAAACACAACTGTTCCTGCTTCATCGACATCTCACACGCCCAGCACTTGCGATTGGACGGAGCATACGAGATTCACAAGAAGAATTCTCACAGAGATGATTTTGTCCGAATTCTCAATATCCCGATGATGCAGAGCTGCGACTGTTGAAAGACCAGCTGTGCTACCGACCACCTTTGTCAGTGGATACTTACATGGTCCTCTGAGAGTGGAGGAATTGCAATGTAGGCAATGGCAAACAGCATTCGGCGAAGTGAAGCAAGGAGCTTCCACAGTCTCCCATTCGGCTGTTACGCCCCGAACAGAAGAGAATGAACGTAAAGTCTGCTTAGAATTGAATGAAAACGTTCTGCGGCGCCAAATGCATTAATCTGAGATAGGGTTTGCGGGACTGCATAGTTTACATGTTCTAACTTGTTTGCGTGAGCACAGGTTCAAAAGCACTTTTCAAGAGCATTTTCTTGAAAACCTTCTCAGATCAATTATTACCACCGCTGCAGTTGGGAGAAAGGTCTGAAGCCATGAATTAACTTGGGGTTCGCCCGCTGTCTGGGATCCGTTGGTTTCCGCGCAACGATTCGCATGTTTGATCCGCCGTCTCTTTTTTGAGTTCGATCTGGTTCTCCACATTGTGTGGAGAAATACGGTTGATAATCGAAGAGACGTCGTATTTGGTGTCGCGATTCATGGTGGGGACATTGTATTCAATTGGATCCACCATATTGAAAAAGCAGGCTACAGAAACTGGCTGCTTGCCGTTCGACATCAAGCGTTGTTTGACGAAGTCGGATGCGAGTATCCTAGTCATACAATCGTTGGTTCGCTTATCATGGACAAGCTTGATCTGGGAAAATGCGGAGACGAGTATGAAAATGGGCTTGATCTGGAGCCAAATGGTGACAATTTCAGCGGCGTGGTTGAGACGATTGTCCATTACATGCTGCTGAAACGGGGATACACTGTCATCTGCGCCAATGTCGACGTTGTGTTTCGGGATCCCATGGATCTGTCCCACAAGATGAGCAACACCAGCATTGCCTTTTCTACGTACGACTATCCTTATTACGGGCCTTTACCGAGGGCTGTCAGCGTGCTTCGAAAGTTGGCGTCTGGTGTTTCTGCAAACTGGGGGTTCTTTGTGCTGTTCCGCACCAACTATACTGTGATTTACTGAGAGTGTACGCACTGGTGCTACTGCTGCATGATCGCGTATGTGCAATGACCAACTGTACGGTATCAGATTGTTGACTGATCATCCAGAGTGGATGTGTTCGTACGGGTATGCAGATTCCGCGACGGATATGATCGAATACAGCGGATCGAAGCTGCATCCTGATTGGTGTGTGCGGATTCTCTCTCTTGACACATTGAAGTATCCCATCTATGCGTGGTACGTCTCTGGATTTGCGCCGGATGCCATCGCGGTCCACATGACGAACCATTACCTCGCGCCGAAGACTCACGGCTTGCGTTCCTTGGATCTGTTCGACGTCGACAAGACGAAGGATGGTATGAAGCATTTCCAAAGATGTGTTCTAACGTACGACTACAAATGCGGGAATAATCTCGCAGAACGATACACTGCTGCACAGAAGGCCACTTCTCTGGCGCTCTCATTGGAGCGAGATCTGATACTGCCCATGTTTCCCTACAAGGAAGTAGCGGAGTATTTTAAAGCTCCGCTTCTTGAAAATTTCCGCAAAACGTGGTGTCCCTATGACTGGTATTTGAGTCCAACTGTTTTTGGACAGGGGTTGTATCCTGCAGACTTTCTGAAAGACACGTTTCTGCAGCGAGGAGAAGCCTGTGCAGCGACAAAGATGTTCGCAGGATTGGTTCGACGGCGCTCGATGTCGATGCTTTGAGCGACGTAGCCAACAATGCCCTCGAGCTTCGGTGTTTTGTGGACGCTGAGTTGCGAAATGTCCCTCAATCAGTTCTGAATATTTTTTCGGACGATGAAGACCAAATGAAGCGGTCCGATGACTCTAGACTCTGTCTTCTGTAAAAGAGTTACCCGTTCTAAACTAGAAATGGAGGTGGTGTTGGTGTTTGTATTTACATGTACTGGTCCCCTCTTCAGTCCAATCCGATATGTGAATCATTTCTCCGACTGTCCCGTCATGTAGTAAGCGCGCGCACCCGGAATCAAGGAGCGAGAATGTGTTGGAGCAACAGCAAGCAATTGATCGACAAGCTGACGAATGCGCTGTTGGTTAGATGCATGGGAAGCTGTGTCTATTGTCACCACTGTCCTTTTCATGCGACTGCATATATGAAAGTCATTCTTTGCTGATCCACACCATTTTCTCAACGGTCGGAAGACTGCAGTGAGGTGAGAATCCGACCATCTTTGTCCATGCTGTCCGATGGCAAATCTGTGGAGATGGCCTGGCTGATCGGCGGTGTCTGCTGCAGTTGTCGCTAATGTTTCTTCGTTCATCTGTTGTTGTTCCGACGAAACATCTACTATCCTGTTACGTGACGGAAAGCTGTCCAGCACCAGCAGACGAAATACGATGGGTGCTGATATGCGTCAATTGTGCGGGCTTTGCTTTTGAAGCGGATATCCAAAATGGAATACTTTCGGAGTTGGGAGCGAGCGGCAGCAGATCCATCGACGGCAAATGATGTGCTCCGGTCTCAACAAGATACATGAGTAACGAACAGCTGGATCGATCTGCTTGTATGTCGCGGAGGAAACCTCTGAATCGCTGAAAAGGATGGCAACCAGCGGAATGACAATTCCTGGGTTGCAACAAAAATCGCTTTTCCCTCATTTTCTTTCTTCTTTTTCATCGAATTGTTCTTAAGTAAACGAAGAAAATGAGACTGATTCTCCGGGCTGTGCTCTTGTGTACGTTAGCTTGTTTGACTCACGGGCAGCAGTTCAATACGTGGGTCAGCGTGGGAAACGGTGTTATTAATTCTGGTGCAGTTGTATCAGATACAAATCTTGTACTCAATGGTTCTGGAGTCCCGTATGTTGCTTACCGAGATAATGCGAACTCGGGCAAGGCAACAGTGAGGGCATACGTCGGTGGGATATGGACGACAGTCGGATCGGCCGGTTTTTCTGCTGGATCCGCTGGATTCATTAGCCTTGCGCTCAATGGCTCTGGAGTCCCGTACGTTGCCTTTCAAGATGAAGGAAATTCTGACAAGGCAACAGTAATGAAGTACAATGGTAGTGTATGGACGACTGTTGGATCGGCCGGATTTTCTCCTGGAGACGCTATGTACGTCAGTCTTGCGCTCGATGGTTCAGGAGTCCCGTACGTTGCTTTTCGGGATTTAACAAATTCCGGCAAAGCGAGAGTGATGAAATACAGTAACGGGGCGTGGACGACTGTCGGCTCGGCCGGAATTTCTGCTGGAAGCGCAACTGATGTGAGTCTTGCACTCAATGGTTCTGGAGTCCCGTATGTTGCTTTTGCAGATGCCGGAAATGCCCATAAGGCAGTGGTAATGAAGTACACTGATGGAGTGTGGACAGCAGTCGGATCAGCTGGATTTTCTGCTGGAGATGCATATGACACAAGCCTTGCGCTTGATAGCTCTGGAGTCCCGTATATTGCTTTCCGGGATGTAGCGAATTCTAACAAGGCAACAGTGATGAAGTACAATGGTAGTGTGTGGACGGCAGTCGGATCGACTGGATTTTCTGCCGGGACCGTAGATAGCACGAGGCTTGCGCTTGAGAACTTTGGAGTCCCGTATGTTGCTTTCCGGGAAAATTCTTACAAGACAACGGTGATGAAGTATAATGGTAGTCTGTGGACGGAAGTCGGATCGGCCAGATTTTCTGCTGGAGGTTCAGGAACAGTTGACACGAGCCTTGCGCTCGACAGCTCTGGAGTCCCGTATGTTGCTTTTGTAGATAATGCACTTGGTCAGAGGGCAGTAGTGATGACTATCGCATGTTCTCCGGGTGCTGCTGGCCCAAACGGTCAAAGCTGCGATGTGTGCGCAGAAGGAACATATACTACTGCTGCTGGAGCGCTTAACTGCACAAGGTGTCCTGCTGGAACATATAACCCTACGACGGGGGGTAACAGCACTTTGTCTTGCTTCTCATGTCCAGCAGGTAGTTACGTAGCCTCAGCTGGATCGTCGCAATGCACTCTTTGTGCTGCGGGCACGTTTGGCAATGCTACTGCAGCAAACAGCTCTTCGGCTTGCTTCGCATGTCCAGCAGGTAGTTACGCAACGTCGGCTGGATTGTCGCAATGCACACCCTGTGCTGCGGGCACATTTGGCAATGCTACTGCAGCAAACAGTTCATCGTCTTGCTTCACATGTCCAGCAGGCAGTTATACAGCATCCAATGGATCGTCACAATGCACACTCTGTGCTGCGGGCACGTTTGGCAACGCAACTGCAGCAAACAGCTCTGCGGCTTGCTTTGCATGTCCAACAGGCAGCTATGCAGCGTCGGCTGGATCATCGCAATGCACACCCTGTGCTGCGGGATCGTTTGGCAACACAACTGGTGCCACGAGCTCTTCTTCGTGCTTTGATTGCCCGAGTGGATCCTACTCAATAACAGTCGGGTCCAATGCTTGCGTTTTATGTCCGTGCGGAACATTCGGCAACACAACTGGGGGTACGTCGAGCGCATCTGCATGCCTTGCATGTCCGGCTGGCTCGTTTTCCGCATTGAATGGCTCGACATCATGCACGTTTTGCGCTGCCGGGACATACAGCAACCGCACAGGCGGAATCAGCTCGGCATCGTGCCTGCAATGTCCTGCTGGCTCGTTCGCAGCGGCCAACGGTTCAACTTTATGCACGTTGTGTGCCGCCGGGACATGGAGTAACGCCACTGGATCTGCAACCAGCTCTGTGTGCACACCTTGTTCTGCCGGAAGCTACACGACCGCTGCGGGATCCTCGTCGTGCGCACTGTGCTCTGCAGGTACCTACAATCCGAGCAACGGCTCGACGAATGCAACATCGTGCATTCCGTGTGCTGTGAACTCGTTCTCGTCGACGACGGGCAGCGCTACCTGCACAGCTTGCAGCACCGGACAGTGTGCGCCTGCTGTCGGATCGACGTCCTGCGGTGCCTGCACATGCGCTCCCGGTCAGTATCGTGTTAGCGCAACGACCTGTGCGCAGTGCCCGGCAGGCACATGGCAGAGTC
Source organism: Andalucia godoyi (assembly GCA_009859145.1). Taxonomy (NCBI): domain Eukaryota; class Jakobea; order Jakobida; family Andaluciidae; genus Andalucia; species Andalucia godoyi. Next base: position 113,786 of record VRVR01000055.1, read on the forward strand.
TGCCGGACCAGCCGTCATGCTACTACTGTCCCTTTGGACAGGCGTCGTCAGTCATCGGTGCGTACAACGTCAGCGTCTGCACACCCTGCGCTGCTGGATGGTATCCCGCAAGCGGATCGGCAAGTTGTGTGCAGTGTTATCCGGGGTGGTTTGCTCCCGGATCAGGAAACTCTGGCTGCGGCCCATGCCCTGCAGGAACCTACACGGGCATCTATGCAAGCGGGGCTTGCGATGCGTGCCCAGCAGGAACGTTTTCGACTGTTGCATCTCCTGGTTGCACGGCCTGCTCCAGCGGAGTCTCCAGTGTGGACAGAGCTCTGCGATGCAATGTCTACAATGTTTCCGAGTCTGCACTGTCGCCAACGGAAGTGTCGCTGCTGTCGTCAGACTGGCAGTGTGCGTCACACCAGATGGGCTCGTCGAATACCTCCCTCGCTGTGTATGCGACGTGGAATCGCCAAGCAATGACGGTGGAATCGTTTGCTTCGTGCAACGTCAGCACATTTGAAACACTGCCGACTGCGAGCACCAAAGGAGAGTCGCTGAGCTTGGCGCTGAATGTGACGACGCTCACGTCGGCGAGCGCGTGGTTTGTGCAAGGTGCAAAGTGCTTCGTGTGCATGCGTGCATCGGCGGCAGGCACTGCCTGGATTGCGCTGTCAGAGACGGAAGTTGTTGCCGAGAATGCGGAGATCCTGGTCGGCGTCATTGCTCCGGACCAGCCAAAGTTCGTTTCCACGCCACCGTTCGCAACCTCAGGCGCCCGAATCGTCGAAATCACTCTCACGGTGACCGGAGGCACAGTGGATGCGTACCTGTCGACATCGAACCCCTCGCCCTCTTCGGCCAGCTGGGAAGTCATGCAGCACATCGAGTCGACAACTGCAACATTGTCGATTCTTGCGAGCGGCCCTGTGTACGTCGGTCTGTACAATCCGACGCCGTTATCTCCTGCACCTGCTCTGCACGCTGTCCGCAGCTCCGGATCACAGCCGACTGTGACCGTTTTGTATGCGCTCCGGAGCCCTTCTGCCCCATCGTCTGACGGAAGCGAATCGGGCTCACTGTCTGCAGGAGACATTGTTGCAATTGTTGTGGTACCGCTGGTGGTCCTCGGCGCCCTAGTTGTTGGAGGAGTCTGGTTCTGGAAACGACGAAAGTCCACAGCTCTGCCTTTGTCTCCAGGCATCCCCATGCTCGACATGAGCACAGACGACGCGGAGTGTGGATCATCATCGCATGAAGCAGAATGCAAGATGTCGTCGAGCGTTGACGAGACCAACGTCGTCGTCGTGGAGACGGAGGCGGCTCCAGAGAAGGAAGAAGTCGTCAGTGAAGAATCGCGAATTTCCGAGCCAGAGACCGGCATCAGTGCAGCGGAAATGGTACCCGACACCGAGTTGAACGGAAAGCTGGCGTCTCCGAATTCTGAAGAACAGTCGAATGATGATTGTATGCCACTCGAAGAGAAAGACCCTGAAATTGCCGAGGACGTCGCTGCCGCAGATTCTCAGCCTGCCGCCGAGTAGTACCTTATGAATCCCTAGATACCCTCCTCCGTCTTATTCTGCATACAGATTGATGAAGGACTCTTCAGGAGAATTTTCGTTTTGTGAGGAATGCACGAAGTCCCTGCAATATTCTTTGATAAAAGAAGTAAATCGCGGCCCAATGCGTTAACATTTCAAAGTTCTTGGTCAAACAGACATGATCATGTGATCGGCAGCAGTTAGACCCGTCGCTGCTTTTGGGTGATTGTTGCACTGTGCAGACTGAAAGTGCTTTATCACTAGAGAATGTGATTCTACAAACAGTTGAGGGCTCTGGAAGACGCGTTCATTCGGTTTTCAAAAAACCACAAGATGAAGAGATGAGTGGAAAATGAAAGAGGTGCTGCCGCTGCACACTGTTCTTATGTGAGTGCGTCATTATTCTTCAGAGGTGTTATTTAATATCCCATGGATTTTTCAGTGAGATCGATTATTCAACAAGCATTGCTTCTTACCAGCATTGATTGTTTCTCCAAAAGTCCGAGGAGCTAGTAAAGACAAGAAGAAGGATGGCCACAATGACGAATTCGGCAAGATGTCAATAGAACTCGCTCTTCAAGCTGAACAAACCAGACATTTAGAACGGAAGACAAGGTGGTGCGCACTCAAGGGAGATTCTGAATTTCTAATACACTACGCACACGGAACGCAATCACGATGACAAACATGACGAATATCCGTTGGAATGTTCTAAACTGCACGCAATGGAGTGGAATCTCAACCCCCATGCGGAGCTCCGGTGTAAAATCCGAAAATTTCGACCAATAATGACTCGACTCCATTGCCAGAAATGTCGGTGCTGCTCGGACACATGGTTGCGAGATAGAAACAGTCAGGATCGGTTGAAACCCCGTCGACCATGTAGTACTCGCTCAAATTCACGGTCCATGGAAGCAGCCCCGCGCGGGCGTCTCCAACCACAGTCGAAATCCCGAACCATCCATCTGGAAACAACGTGGCGATGGAGCGATGCGGAACGATTGTGCCAAAAGCGATCTTGTAATGTCCATTACCATCCCTGACCGTTGTGATATTTTGGTATGGAAGATTTTGAATTTCGAGATTCACGACTACCAGCTGATCGCCTACCAGGTGCATCCGCGCACGCATCAGAGGGCGACCAGCTGGCGTCTTTGCAGCATCTGCTGCCCGAGCAGCAGTGAGGACGACCAAGAGACAAACGAATCGCATGATCATCGGTTTGTACAGGTGATCAACAGACCAATACATCATGGATCGGTTTACAGCTCAAATTCGCCCGAGCAAAGAAAAGAGAGAGGAGTGCACCAAATTGTTCCTTCCTGGACGGAAAAACCTTCCCACCGATTGTCGTGCTATTGTGCAGAAAATCCGCGGAATTTTGCGCTATCGTAACCAAACCTAAGATTGCCGGTGAAAACCTGTTCTTCCTTACGGCCGATATTTTCCTGGCTCCACAAAAAAGGAATTTTTACTTATGCTATACCTAAGCTTGCCGATCTCCGATACCTTTTGTTTTTCTCCATAACCTTATTTTTCAATCGAAAACCACACATTTTCCCATCCAATTCAAAGGTATTCGGTGCGAGGAACATGGATAGTTCATCACATGTGCGCCTCACACAGGACATCCTGCGTCATTTGGTCTACAGGACCCAGTACAAGGACCTAGAGTCTCCTGAGAGGGCCATCCGCAAGTATCTCAAGATCTACTTCGACATCGTCATCGATTTTCTGAACGGCAAGGCGGAAGAAATACATGGCTCGCAACAAACTGGGACAAGCGCATTGTGCGTCTGCTGTCTCAAACATGGATGAGAAAATTCAACGAACGGCTCGTGAAACGAGGACGCGCACCGCTTGTGTTGCGTTGCCCGTCAACAATAGAACGATCAAGGGAATATTCGTTCAACAAACCCAGCGTTGACGAGTTTTTCGTGCTCCTCAAAGAAGCGTTTGAGCGAGCCGGGATTCGCAGCCCAGCAGATGCGTGGAGGGTCGTGAACATGGACGAGACGGGAGTTCAGGGAGACCAAGAATCGAAGAACCGCGTTCTGGCACCTCGAGGGACCAGGAGGGTCCAACTAAAGGTCAATCCTGAACGCAACCACGTCACTATGATCAACGCTATATCAGCAGATGGCAAAGCATACACGCCGATGTTTGTGTATGCTGGAACCGGCCCCACACAGGACTTCGTTCGCCATGTACTCTGCGGGAAGGGCTACAGCAACACCATGCTTGCACGTACAGAAAATGGCTGGACCGACAGCGATGTCTTCCTGGAATTTCTTGAGTTTTTGAAGGAGCAGTTGCCTGCGCTCGGTGACGATGAGAAAGTCGTGCTGATCGTCGATGGACACAGCACGCACACGACGATTCCAGCACTGCGATGGTGCCTGGAAAATCGATGGGAGTTAGTCACTTTTCCAGCTCACTGCACGCACGAAATGCAGCCACTGGATGTCGGGTGCTACAAGAGAGTCAAGCAGATGTTTCGCAGCGAGAAGCAGGCTCTGGAGCATGAGAAGATCGCAGGTGGAAAGGTAATCTTGCTTCCAGACGACCAGTCCATCATCTTGAAGAAGTCGGACGACGCCAACACGTACTGCTTGCTGGAAGCATGGAAATCGGTATCGACAAAAGCAGTCCAAGATGCCTTCCGCATGACAGGCATCTTTCCGCTGAATGTGAAGATGTTCGACAACAAGTTTGTGGACAGGGAAGATGTGCTGCAACGAGCGACAGAGTTCAAGATTATCATCCATTCCGTGACGCCTGCGTTGATGCGCGAACCCCAGAATCAAGGAAATGGAGTACTCGGAGCGGATGCAGAGGATGAGGAAGGAGCCCCAGCACACTCAGCAACATCAGCTCCATCAGAACGTGTTCTACAACATGGATCACGAGGAGCACTCTCGAAGAAGACACTGAGCGAAGCCAGCAAGCGAAATCCCAAGGGATGCGCACAAGCCCTGTGTGCCGATGTCACGTTGCAGTTGCTGGATCAGCAGGAAGAGGAGAAACGCCAACAGGAAAAGGCGAAAAGCGAGAGGGCAGCAAAGAGAATGAAGACGAGCGTTGCGATGGATGTCCGAAACCAGTGAAAACGCGGAAGTCGAGCGAGGTTTGCATGTAAACATTAGTACTTTTCGAGGGGTCGGACAACACTGGATATTTCAAACATGGGGAATCGAGGGCGCTGAACACGATTTCATGAAGAAAAAAGCATCAAACCGAAAGCATCAAATCGAAATTCAGGAAATTGGAAAAATCGAGGGACCGGCAAGCTTATGTATGACCGGCAATCTTAGGTATGGTTACGAAAGCTAGTCTGGCAGAGATGCAACCTATTCGGACAAAAATGCACGTGAGGCAGTCTACTCCACAGCTCCTCTGTCTTACTCGCTGTCCATCTGAATGAAAGACACGGACGCGCACAGATTCATTTTCATCCGTTTACCACCAAAACTAGTACGACAAAAAGATTAACAGCTCCAAACAGCTCGTTCCAAGCAGGAGTGATTCTTAACTTGAACACAACTTGAGAGAGACTACGAACCCTGCTCAGATGAATCGACAAAGATGCCTGTCTGGGACACAGAATCAGAGTCTTCTCCGATGGCACAGATCTCACAAACGAATTTGTTCGCACCATGCAGAATTATCGGCTCTCTTCGTCTCTCTGCACTTTTCTTTTTTATCAGATACTGTCCTTTTGTTGGAGTGTGCAAAGAACGAGAATACCGACCATTTTCTTCTATGCAGCCGATGGAAGATGGGTCTTCGTCAAATGGGTCGTCCTCGGTTTCGTCGCTCCGATCGCGTCTCTTCAGTGCAGCGCTGAAGGCAAGAGCCGTGCGGTTTGTCTGCACGTATACGGCACCGTTTGTTTCGCGAGTGCTCAATGTGACGATCCTGGACCCCGCTTGCTCTGCGCTGTTTTCGTTCCTTCGCTGCTGCTCCATCGTCGTGCTGCTTGTCCATATCTTGTGCGTTTCCATCGTCGGCTTCCATTTTGCCGCTCAACATTCCCCAAACCTCGGTGCTTTGTTGTCAGTCGCCGATGGCGTGCTTCTGTTTTCTCCAGTCTCTTCTTCGTCCTTCACAGCACGGTCGCAGCTGTGCATCCTGCTGGTGGCGTGGCAGCTTGTCGGAATTGTCGTAGCCGGGTTGCTGCAGTTCCTAACCAAGACGCCCTTTTCCCAGTCTCCTCGGATGATCTGCCGGTTTGCCGCGCTGCATGTGGAGCTCACCATCATGTTCTTTCTGACGATCGTCCGCCACTCGCTGCTGTTCCTGGCCTGTGATGAGGACGCGAACCTGCGTGCTTTCAGCGACCGGAGCTGCTCTGGGCCGACGTTCGCTGTGTATGCGTTTTTATCCGTCGGCACGATCGTGGCGTCTGCTTCCATCGTCGCCGTCTTTGCTCCGACCACGCACGCAATTCCGCTTCTCGTTCCGGTGAGTCGCTTCGACTTCTCGGGCATCATCTGCCCGCTGACGTCCGTTTCGATGCGGCTTGCTCCAGCTGCTGTTTTGCTGCTTTTCGTCCTCGTCCGCATTCCACTGCTGAATGCATTCTTGAGTGCGGCACTCTGGATTTGCCTGCTGAAAGTCGTGTCCCGTCTGTCGTACCCATTTCTAAAGCCAGCGGCTGGCGCACTCTTTGTGGGTGTCGCATGGGCCGCAGTTGCGCTGAGCGTCTGGCTCGGTGTGTGCAGTCTGCTGGACTCGAGTGATGCTGCTGCGTCCGTGGAACTGCCGATTTTGATTGTGGTGCTGGTGACCGCTGTTTCTGCAGGTGCAGCGTACCGCATGCGCCGATACCGAAAGACCGTTACGCAATTCGCAGCTGCAATGGAACTGGACTATGACACCTTCTTGGCCATGAACACCGTTCCTCGTCTTGTGCGCGATCCTGCGGTGAGCAGGGATTCTCCGAACGACAGTGCTTCAACGGCGTTCCCGTCGATGGAAAGCGTGTCGAACAGCAGCGGTAGTGCTGTCGACACTTCCTCAACTCCAGCGTTCTCGAACAATTCCCGTCGGCTCTTCTGGGCTGTTGTCCTCAGCTCACCAGAGAACATGATATTTGTGGCACGAGTCTTGCTGGGGTCTTCGGAAGCAAACATGCAACTGCGAGTTCAGTCCTGCATGTACCTGTTCGAAACCGTGCTCACGCAGCCGGAGTACTCGTCCTGCGACTCCATTTGGGTGTACTACTCGAGCTTGCGACTCTACCTTTCGCTGGCTGGAGATATCCGTTCGCTGCAAAATGCATCTACATCACCGAATGCCGCAGAAAAATTGGGTTCCTCTAGCGAATATCGAGCCACATTTCGCGATTTGACCGGAAGGAACAAAAAGCGACAGTCGATCGTCGATACCGAAGAGTCAGCAAACCCCAACGAGCAGCGGTTTCGGTTTCGAACAAAGGACGCGCGGACACTCTACTACACGTGCGCGCTGGACGAGCGACTATGCTTGACGAAGCTTCGGGAAGTTGCGTCCACCGATTCTCTTTCGGTTGCCAAGCGATTTTCAGCCTCTCTGATCAATGTGCTGTTGATCGACAATCGCGTTCTCTCGTTGCTGCTCTTTCCGTGGGCAGAGCATGAAAAGTGCGTTCGCAGAGTTCGTGCGTTCTGGAAATTGCTTCTGTCTCCCAAGCCTGACGTGTCCTCGCTGCCAAGGGTGGTCTCCTCCATTGACGATCACATTCGCCTGGCCGAGCGGTACTTTGACATCCTCAAACAGCGTTTTCCCAAGGATACTGAAGTCGAGAAGGCCTACCACGGATTTTTGTTTGAAATGGAAAAGGTGGCGGAGCCAAACAGCGAGGTTGGGGCGTCCATTCCGGCAGCTCAGGTCGCCCGCGTGAACACCTGGCACAACACGATCGTGCAGCTCAAGGACAAGCAAATCTTTCGTCTTCGTCTATCCGTACTGCTGTCTGCGTTTATTGTGCTGTGCTGCGTGTGCATCGCTTTTGGAGTCACTCTGTACATGTTCAGCACGTATTCGGGAGCATCGGAAACACTCACTCTTGTCAGCCGAAACCGCCGAATCTCTCAAGGTGTGGCGATTGCAATGCGGCTGGAGATCATACAGCCCACCTTGACGGCGAATCTGGCGCTGCTCCAGAGCGAAGGCGATTTGTTTCAAACGAACATGCGAAACATCGAAACGGCCTCGGTGCCAAACCCCGCAAAGAGGAATGAAATCCTGCATGAAAAGGTTACGCCGAAGCTGTACATTCCGGCCACAGACTCGTTTGACACCACTGGTCGCCAGCTGAGCATGAAGGATTTGACGCTGCGCGTAGGTCAGACGGCATCGAATCTTGCGAAGTCCAGCACCCTGACGACTCTCCAGAACGCCAGCACGGATCCGTCTGTCCGCTATGTGCTTGACAACAGCATTTCCGTGCTATTCTCGCTTCTATCCGGCAGTTTCACAAAGATTGTCTCCGTGTATGATGACACTTATGCGACATTCGTGATTGTGCTTGTGGTTCTGCTGTGCATCGGCTGGGTGATTCCCTTGTTCCTGTTGCTGGGACTTTTCTACCCTGCAGCCAAGCGGTTTGTCCAAAACCGTGCGCAGCTGTATTCTTTCTTCGGATCAATCCCCAAAGGAATGGTCCAGCGGATTGTCTCCGGATTCAAGATCCGGGGGACGCGGTCCACCGATTCCGCGACATCTGAATCCGACATGGAGACCGAGGACGTGCCGTCCGGCTACGACGACAACTTTGCTGCTTCCAATGGGGTTGTACCGTTCCGTGTTCGGAAGGATCCTTTGCGCCGGCTCTCCGTCGTGTTCATCCTCACCCTTCTTTTGTCCTCCATTTTGATCACGGTTATCTGCATTCATGGGTTTGTGTTCCTGTCGCTCTTCCGAGACAATACAGAGCTGACGTCAGTGTCTGGAGATCGCAGGTCGATCGTCTCGCGCTTGCATTCTCTCTCGGTCGAACTTGTCGCAAACGACACGCGTTCATGGTCGTCGCGGTCTCAGATTTTGGTGGAACTCCAAGACCTCATGCGGGAAGTTTCGCAGGCGGACTTGGACCTCCGTTCAAAGTATGATGGTCTTGATTCTCGAGCAGATTCCATGCATTACGATCCGTTTTGCAGCGATCAATCGCTCATTACGTGCCGTCCTCTTGCGACACTGCTCGGCGACTTTCTCTATGCGGTATCGCAGTGGGCGTCAGCTGCACAGGATCCTTCTGATCTGAATCTTCCGCTCTACACATCGATCTCCCAGATGGAGTCGTATCTGGTGAGCCAGTTCCTTACACTGCTCACGTATCAAAACGCCGCGTATGACCGCCGCGTGGACGTTCACTACACGTCTGTCATTGTGTGCTTTGCAGTGCTTCTCCCCATTCTCTTCGCGTGTTTCGTGTGGCTCATCAGTTCCTTGGCTGGACTGGAACACGAGTCGCAGCGCGCACGACTGCTGTTCCTTTGGCTTCCGTGGAACTGGCTGAAGGCGTGGCCCCTGTTCGGAGTGATCTTGTTTGGGGACAGCGCGTACAATGGAGAGGACGCCAATGTGTATCATGCCGATCTCCTGAAGCTGTCCAAGCTGCAGCTGGTGGAGCGGCAAGTCGATCTGCAGACGCGTTTCTCGCGATTGCTCGAGACATCCAAGGATGGCATTCTCGAAATTGCCCTTCATGTGCCCGCATTTGGCCGCGGGGATCGAGAAGAATCTCCTGAGACCATTATGGACGTGGAAATGACGGGAAGAAAAGGGCCTGGCAGCCAGCTTGGCATAGTATCTTCCGGCAGCCGAGATCCTCGCGTCGAGAATTGCAACCGAGCCTTTTGCTCGATGGTGGGTCTGGACAATCGCATGGTGCTGGGTCGGTCGCTGTGCTCCTTTGCAGCGACGGCGGACGACACGGTTCTCATCCAACGAGCCCTTTCGCCGGATTCTGTGACGCGCCACGTGGATGTGCAGTTCTCGCGAGGGCTCTCGGGAGCTCCGTTCCCTGTGCGGCTTGACATTTCGCGGACTTCGGACAGTTCGCACGCGGAACTCAAAGATGCACAATCCGAGCAGAACTCCGCCGATACCACCGTCACGTTTCTTGTGTTTGTTCGGGATATGAGCGAAACGGTGCGCCGCGAAACCCTTCTCGAGGCTGAGAAACGCCGTGCAGACACGCTGCTGCAGAACATTCTTCCTTATTCCGTTGCGGACCGCCTGCAGCGAGGAGAGACCTTGATTGCCGACATGTACGATGAAGTGACGATTTTCTTCAGCGACATCAAGGGATTCACGCAGCTGTCTTCAGCGTTGACTCCCGCCCATCTCGTCCGGATGCTCAACTCGCTCGTGACCGGAATGGACCGTCTGGCGCTGCACTACGGAGTGGAAAAGGTCAAGACAATTGGCGATGCGTATCTGTGTGTGGCGGGAGCTCCGCAGCCCTGTGTCGACCATCCTGTACGAATGATCGAGTTCTCCTTTGCGTGCATGGAGCTTGTCAAGCGTTTGAATGACAGCGGAGTGCTAGGATTGAAGGACCCGCTGCAGATACGCGTCGGCGTGCACTCGGGCCAGGTCATCGCGGGGTGCATTGGTGAGAACCGGTACATCTGGGATGTGTATTCCGAGGACGTGAACATCTGCTCGCGTCTCGAGTCCACCGGGTTTCCTGGGCGCATTCATATTTCCAGGGCCACGTTTGAGCGAGTCCATTCCATGTATGACTGCGAAACGCGCACGGTGATGCTTAAAGGTGTCGGAGAGGCGACGACTTACTTTGTGCACGGACGCACTGGATCGACGGTGTTTGGCTTCCCGGAGCCGAACTGGGAGGAGATTCTCGATCCCACCGACCGCTCGCGGGTCTCCTCTGCCGCGCCTTCCGTCAATCGGTCCGTCGTACGCCAAGTCGTCCCGAAGACCGTCTCCATTTCTCTGGAAAGGCGACCGGCTCCCCTGTAGTTGGGATGTTGCGTCAATGTTTGAACCTTGCTTTTCTTGCTCTTCTCTCTCTTAACATGTTTATCCACAGACTTCTTGACCAAGAATGCGCATCGTGTTTTGTCTTCTACTTTGCTTAGCCGTTGCAGCAGCTGTTTGTGCAAGCCCTTGCTCCGCTTGTGGAGGAGCTGCGCACGCTGACATTGTCTCTCGTCTTGCGCAATGTTTTCCGGCTGGTCTCAGCATTGTTGCAGTGCACTGTGGAAGTACTGGTCCACTTGCGGTGCATTCGAGTGCTGTGGAAGCGCATAAAATATAGATAGTTCCACTTTGTTTATAATTTTTAAAAAACATTTTCGCACACTGCAGCGACTTTGGAGCCGATCCAACTCGGTTAATCCCAGCTTGTACTGGTTTGTTCAAGCTGCAAAGAAGAGACGACATATACTTGTAGAATGAAGTTGCTGGACGGGTACACCTTGCTCTTCATACGGCCATTTGTGTTGGGAGAAAAACATAATTCTATCTTTGATTCATTGTGTTCTCTCCCCACCCGAAACTGTATGAAAATTGCGTTCTAATGACAAATGAGAGCTTTTTTGGAAAATCGCTTTCCGGTGATGTCAGATTGCATCAAGCGGCAAACAGGAGCGCTTCGTCCGTGCAGATTACTTCATCATTTCCATGCTTCTCCCTACTGCATTGAACAGGCGTCCATGCTCTTCTTTGGTGGTCGCTTCCGTCCCCTTTTCTCGGATGAAACTCTCGCAACTGCCAGATTCTTCGTTTTTCCGTGGTTCGTTGGTGTTGGGGGTGAAAGACTTCCATTAGTATGATGATCTCAATATAGGAAGGAAACAACAGCAGATTTCATAACATACACCTCCTATTTAACCAACCCGCGGTGGTGGAACATCAAAGCGAATGTTAGGAATTGTTGAAGACAGTGATGGAGAAGATGTTGAATCCTCAAAGCACCCTTTTTCGCTCCTCAGTCCACGTTTTGCCGCTTTATTTGCGACCGGATCTCTGTTTCAACAGTATCTGTGGCAGCCGGCAATCACACATTTGTTGTGGTTCGTGTCGATGACTGTCTTTGGGTTTTCGTGGTTTTTTCGTGACGACATGCGGACATCCATGAGGGATTCCAGCGCAGCGACTGCAATCACCTGGATATTATTTGTCCTGTCCTTCCTCTCGCTGTTCTTGTTCTTTGTTCTCTATGCGCGACTCGCACAGGGAGACTCTGGAAAGTCCGTGCTGGATCGGATGGCGCGTTGGCTGTCGTGGATTATTCTGTCCACCCTGCCCGTCCACTATCTGATGCTGAGAGCATACGCGTTGGACGCAAATGGTATCGCCTCCTCTCGAATTGGCAGTCCGGAAAGCATCATCTTGTTTGTGCACATCGGTTGGACGTTCCTCACGTCCGGGCTATACATGTCGCTTTTCTGCACGCTGACCACGCCTCTCAGCTTTGCCATCCAGTCAGTGTCTATCGGATACTTTCCGTTTGTGCTCTTCTCGCTCGAAGGATTGATATTCCTTCTTGATTTTGTGTCCATAGCTGTTGGCCAGAGACTCGTGTTCTACATTGCGTCTTCTGTGCTGTGTGTGTTCATCCTTGCTGCCGGGCTGTACGTGCTTCCCTGGAATACGCAGGAAGGCAATCTTCTTGCGATGTACCCGTTTGTCGTCATTCTCTTTATGAATGGAATGGAGGCATCATCAACACGCTCCGCAGCGATCGTCGTTCCCGTGGCTGTCTGCTGCCTTTTTCTCTTGTGGGCTGTCACGATTGCCAGCTTCCGTCGCCACACCTTGTTTGCCGCGAGAGAAGCGGGATCGGGGTTGGACATGTTCGAGCGTGATCTGTACGCATTGTCAAAGGCTCCGAATGCATTGGCCTGCCATCTGATTTTGCGGAACATGATTCGCAGGATCCTGCACTTGCCGGAGAATCACTCCTTTCCGTTCTGCTTGCGGTCGGAAACCATCAGTGTGCCGCCCGATCAAGCCCAGGAGGTTCTGCAGCTATTGGACAGTGTTCTAGATATTTTCTCGCTGTCGACCTTCCTTGCATCTCAGTATTGCTTGACGCGGTACTTGCTGAATCTTTCGGTTGGCCGTGCTACTACTACCTGGATTTTGCCTTCTGTCATCGTGAGACTTGCACTCATGCAAAAGGTCACGTCTCTCTGGTCAGCATCCACGAGCTTTGAGTTTTTCCACGGTCTTACCTTTTTGCGTTCAACAATGCAGGCAGTTGGCTCCGATGGCAACCTTAGCCTGTACCGCATCCGCGCCGAAATCAACGCACTCGATCGTATTCGTCGCGACATCATTGCTGGTATCGCCATATTTTGGAAAGAAGTCATGAGCACCACTTCGCATTCCGAGGTGGAGCTACAAACAAAAATGTTTGTATCGAAACACAACTTCTTTCACAAGTGGACGAATCGCTCGTGGGAGAGCTCGTTTGACTTGTCTCGGTTGTGGGGCATCTTGGCTTACATCGAATCCCTGGAGAACAAGGGGTCTTTGATCATTCAACGGTTGCAGCGCATTCCCATGGTGACCCCCGAGATGTTGCGCTGCCACGCAAGGTGGCTGGACGACGTCGAGCACAATACAGAAGTTGCCGCAAGGTTGCTCGTTCAGGCAGATACGCTTGAAGACCATATTGCCCGTCTGTCCAGGGAAGCGAGTCGGCAGTTCAGTGTGCGAAGACCGCGCCAGCCTTCGTACGTCAGCAGCAAAGAGTCTGTTCTTCCCACCAATGCGGGACTTCCATCGCTAGGTACCTCGTCTGCTCCAAGTGAAATTCGATCGGATGAAGGCAATCCTGCTGGGGGACTGCCAGCAAGTTCCAGAAACCTACCGTCTCCCGGGTCGCTGGGCGATGACGAGAGCGTAGAGCCAACATACTCCTCGGAGTCGATGAACGGGTCGGGAAAGGGCTCTTCTGAAGCTCGACGGCTGAAGGGGCTGCGGTCTGCTGTCATGAATCGGAGTTCGTCGACGATTTGGGGTATGCGTATGGCGATTCTCGTTACGCTGCTTGTGTCCATGGCTCTGGTTATTGCACTGTTTGCAATCTCGCGCTTTGTGATTCGCTCTCCAGTCACGACGCAGTTTCTTTCAAACTCAATTTCCTACGACGGTGTGGTGCAGAGCAGCAATGAAAATGCAGCGACACTGCCGCTGGAAGCAGCGTCCCGTCTGATGCGGCCTATTGGCATGCTTGCACTCATGTATCGTACCATGGGACTGCCGTTTTTCTTGTCCTCCACAGAGATTGATTTTGCCAAGCTGGCGCTTCCTGAACTTCTTTCTGCATTCCGCGGAATGTTAAAGGTTGTGCTGGACGAGGAGCACCCAGTGTCCATCGACTCTTATTGGAGAACTGTTGCAGCCGATATGTCCTTCTTTGTGGAGGTTCCGTTTCCTCTCTCGAACAGCAGTGCGCAGAACATTACCATCTCCAGTAACTATGCGCACATCTTTTCTCCAATCTCCGTTGCAAGCGTTCTCCGGGCGTATGAGCCAGTGCTGCAACAGGTCGTTGAGTGCTCTCAAGACCCGATGTTGTTTGGCTGGCAGTTTTACGCAAACACGTCGTATCCATTTTCCAATTTGCGCAACATCTGCATTGAATCCTTGCTGTCAGGCTGGTTTAATAGTTTGGTTACTGCGTGGAACGCTGCACAACGGTCTGTCCCGTTTTACCAAAAGGAGACTGAGCACTACGTAGATGATCTCTTCAACATCGTACTTACTTGTGCACTGTGTGCCTTTTGCATTACGCTGGCTTGCTTGATGTTCATCATCATACCATTTCTGGTGAAGACCCACAGCGACCAAACGAGGATGATGTTCCTTAATTTGGATTTCAACAAGTATGCACTTAGCGAGGAACATGCTCGCATTGTGAAGGACCTGTCCAATCAGAACATTAACAGCGTGAGCCGACGAAAAGGATCAACGGAGGGCATTCGTCAGCAGATGGGCACTCCACGGAGCAAAATATCCGATCAGAAGGACCCTGGTTCGACACACAGTGCAGAGTCTCGTTTGACTGGCCAGTCGGCTTCGGTTTTTGCGAGCAAATGGAATGCTCATCGGTATCTTTATGCGGGCCTCTTAATTGTCGCCGCCGTGCTGATCATCATGCTGTACTGCCAGGTTTTCACGCTCGTGCTGTTTTTGAACGTGTCAGACACGCGGAAGGCGATCTATGAAGTCGAGTATTTGTCCGCAGTGCAGGGAATGCTTTCGCGGGCGGTCGGATCGGCCATTGAACTGTTTCCGATTTCCTATCCAACGGTGCTCAAGATAGCTTATCCCCAGTTTCCGGAAGCGCTGCTCTCTGCGGTGTATGTCCAAACGTCTCAGCAGCTTTCCGCACAAGCTCTTCAGAACTGGGCCTATTTGATCAGCGGTGATGATTCGCACACCGGCGGGATCCCAGGTTACTCGAGCGATATTCGCGACGCTCTATTCACACCGCGCTCTGCCTCCTTGTATCCTACGTATTTTCCAGACGTCGCTGCCCGTTCTCTCGCTGCAGACATCTCCACCGTGTATGACGACATCGTCAGCATGATCGCGACAGGAGTTGACGAGACTGTGTTGTGGTCAGTGTACAAGAGCCGTCTCCAGCCACTGTTGTTTTCGATCATTCCAGAAAAGATGGACACAGTGTATCGCCTCCTTGTTTCGTACTACAGGAACCGAAGTGACGCGTACGTGACTGTTGTGAATGTGCTGTTTGTTGTTTCTTTCATTGGGTTTCCTCTTATTTACGTTTTGTGTTTCCACAGGGCGCTGCGGCACTTGGAACGTCGGGAGTTGCAGATGCGAAAGATTTTGTGCTCGCTGTCTCTTGATGCACTGTACTCGAATCCTCGCGCGGTCACGTTCATGTCGTCAGGAATGCTGGTTGAAGCGGCCCAATTGAGAACAAAGAAGACGCGGGAGTCCATGTCATCGAGTGTGTCGCAGTATTCGTCCGAAGAAGACGACGTAGAATCAAGATCTGAAACAAAATCGGGCGTGACGTTCAGCAGAAAGGCTGATGTGAAGGCAGATTCCAAATACGTCTCGCATTTTCCGATGCTGACAGGCCCACAGTGGATCGTGCGCACCATGCCCGCTGCGTTGTGCCAGGTTATTGGTACTTGCCCGACAAAGTCAAAAGCAGATGTGCGGTTTGTGGTTCACGAGTCTAACATGAAGTTCCTGCGCATGTTTCGTCGCACCGAGTTCGATGCCTTGGGCACGCCGCTGGAGGAATTTTTCGTGAGAGACGACGCATTTGTGGATTTCGATAAGTTTTTATCGCAAGTAGACCCGTTGGAGGCACCCGTGGGTTCTCGGGAGTTCCGGCTGCATGGACAACGTGGCTCTCGAAATCGATCGAACTCTTCCGCAGACTTGTCCTTGGGCGATAGCTCCGCGTCTCCCACTGGCAAACCGAGAGAATCTAGTGTGTTTCCGTGTGCGGTGACTGCCATTTCGAATGGTGCTGAGCTGCATCGTCGCGGCCGTGTTGTTTACGATATTTACATTCGCGATATTTCGATCGAGCTGATGCACCGCGCCTTGTTGGAAGCCGAGAAGCAAAAGTCGACTGATCTGCTGCTGAACATGATGCCTGCTCCGATTGTGGACCGTCTGAAGCGCAACGAACGACCCATCGCCTTCTCGCACTCCAATGTCTCGTGCGTCTTCATCGACATTGTCGGGTTTTCAACCATGTGCCAGAATCGAATTGCGGAAGGCCCGGGTGCAATAGTGTCGCTTCTGGACAACCTGTACACACGGTTTGATGTCGCCGCGGACTCATTCCACGTCTTCAAGGTGAAGATCATCGGCGACTGCTGGTTTGGGGCGACCGGTCTCCGGTTCTCCAACACGTATGGATCACCGCAGGAGCGAAGCCACGACATTCGCAAGGACGCACTGGCGGCCGTGCAGTTCTGTTTGGAAGTTATCGGCATCGCAAATGAATTCGGGATGCATGTGCGCTGCGGAGTTCATACGGGTCCAGTAGTGTCCGGGGTCATTTCGAAGAACCGGTACTTGTACGATATCTACGGCCTTTCTGTGAACTACGCAGCCCGGCTTGAGCAAGCGTGCCCGAAGGTCGACGGCATTCACCTCAGTCGCGAGACCTGCGAGCTCATCAGCCCGTGGTACAAGTTCTCCAGCGTCAACTCCGTGTTCAAAGGGCATGAGAGCGCCATCACGTATTTGCTTGGGGCGGAAAGAGAGGTTCCCGAGGATCTTGCATCCGATGCTAATCACTTGGCAGTAGAGGAATAATTCCGTACCTATCAGTTGGTCACCGACATGTTTTGAACCCTCACTCGTTCAAGGATTAGTTGATCTGACGTTTCACAGCGTAGACGACTTACGGCCTGCTTCAGAATGTTTGCTGTAATCGCAAAAGTCGTCAGTAGACGACTGCGCATGTTCCATTGATTGTTTCCTATGATCGGAACCGCTCATGACTGCCATGGTTTGGCAGTTCTTCCTACTCGAGGAACACCATGAAGATTCCTGCAGCATTGTGCGTTGTATAGCTCATTATCTTCTTGTTTGATCTACAGAATTGCCAAGGTTCACTGTTGGAAGTTTGATCGAGAACAGATTCCCAACGATGTATCGCATGATTCAGGGGGGTGATAGTAAAGATTGACAGTTTATTTTTTAAAAACGAACGGATGCAGTCCAAACAGACTATGAACGAGATGCAGGAGTTGCGGCAGCACAATCGGAAGGCTACGGATTCAATTTGTGCTTCTTGAGAATAGTCCCTAATGATTCTCGATGCACAGGCTTACCCAAGAAATCGTCCATTCCAACCTCGAAGCACCGTTTCCGGGTTTCGTGGAGGACATCTGCAGTGACAGCAATGATCGGAATTCGACGGTGTTCCGAAACTGATTTCTCCTCCATCCGAATCTTCGCCGTTGCTTCGAACCCGTCCATGTTAGGCATAAAACAGTCCATTAACACCACATTGTACTTCTGCGGATTCGCTTTGAACAAATCCACTGCTTGGAAGCCGTCACATGCAATGTCATAGTCCCATTCGAGTTTCGAAAGATGTTTTGCCAACACTCGGGCATTCAAAGGATTGTCCTCGGCAACAAGCGCGCATTTCTGCGCATCCCTCAGTGCGCTCGCATCAGAATCGGAATGACCCTGAAATTCGTGCGCCGAAGCAATTTGGACGGAGAGCGTCATATTGTGCATTCCCTCATTCTGAACTGTTACCAACGTATCTTCGATGGACAACAACGTCAACGGTTTGAATACTGTGTATATTTTGCACGACCTCAAAATGTCAGAAAACTGTCCAACTTTTTCAAAAATCTCTGCGGCAATGGGATCGATGCGGAGAATGGACTCATCAAAACGGGCTTGAACAAGTGGCAAAAGATCCTCGGAATAAGAAATTCCATCGCTGCTCATGTAACTATCGCTCTTTCTTTCTGATGAATGGTGGACAGAATGGGAGCTGATAGACAACGACGAAGACGCTGACGATACAGTCGTCTGCAAAGAGTCTGCATTTGACTTCATCACTGACGGCGGCATGATGTCGCGATGGACATCGAATTGGGCAGTGCACTCTCGATCCACAATCTTGGACATATGCTGAGACCGAATTCGAATAACGTAGTAGTTTCTCCAGGTGGCTTCTTTGATGAGCTGCAAGCACTCCAGTGCTTCAGAGACGGTAGGCAAATCGTGACACAAGCTTTCGTCTTCAATGATGATGATGTATTTCCTGTCTAGCTGAAGGCGATGCTTCAGAGACGCTAATCCAGTGCACTGGATAATGTCAAATCCAAAGAACCGCATCAGCCACGCGATCGTGTCAAAGAAGGAGCCAGCTAGGATCAGCACCGTCGGATAGTTGTCGCGGAGCCATCCAATCTTGTTGGATACGACAAGACAGTCATCACGGAGCAATCGCATTGGTTTTGCTGTCGACAGCCGCAAAGGAAGACGGATAATGAATTCGGATCCGGAACCGACAGAACTGTCCACATCAATACGACCGTTCATGCGATCCACAATTTGTTTGCACAATGTCAAGCCCAGGCAAGAGCCACCGTATTTTCGCTTTGACACGGCCGATTCCTTCGGAAACAGTGGATTGAACAAATTGTCCAAAACGACCTGTTCCATTCCAATGCCCTCATCTCGAATGCTCACAACAATCGTCGCTTCATTCTCCTTGTCCATGAAATTCGGATCGATCTGCCGCAACAATACGACATTCATGAAGACCGAGCCACGAGGTTCTGTGTACTTGACGGCATTCCCAAGAACATTGATCAACACTTGATGAAGACGTTCCACATCAAAAACGGCGGCGGAAGGAATGTCAGGATGGATAGAAAGGAACAAACGAACTGCCCGGCGATCCGCAGCGACCTGCAGAATTCTCGAGGCTCTCTCAAACTGTTGCGGAAGCGGGGCTTCACGTTCCGCAAGGTCCATTGCGGAAGTCTCCAGCTGAAGCAACTCCAACAAGTTGTCGATCAACATCAATGCAGAAGTTGCAGACGAACAGGCAAGATGGATTGTTTCCAGCGAAACTTCTTCCTTTCGAGCCAGATCATTGAGTGTGTCGAGAACATTGTTAAACGGCGTACGCATCTGATGCGACAAATGCGACAAGAAACCTTTCCGCAGCTTGTCACTTTCCATAATCGCAAGTTTCTGAAATTCACTCTTCACAGCTCTTCTCTTTTCCAGCTGCACTGACAAATTCTGCATTTGTGCATAAAAACCTTCTTGGACCATCCTGCAGACATCGACATCAGAGGGATCCCATCGTTCACTTCTACCCGAAATCGTTTGCAAATACGAGTCAAACGACTCTTTAGGGAAAAACACACCACTTTCATTTGCTTCCTTTTGTGCCGGGTTACCAAGCCATTTGATCAGGCGATGCTTCTCAGGACGGAAAAATGCAAGAAAGTCAGCTCGGTTTGGAGATAGCGGAATGAAAACGGCGCCCGCCACATTCGCGTCAGCGCCACCTTCGATGTTCAAATGCAAGTCGTAGGGAAGCTGAGCGGGAAAATCCTCCTTGAGACACTCAATCACTTCAACAGGTGGAAGCAGCAAATTTGCCACTGGAGACTGGTAGGAAGATGGAGCTGACCGCTGCGGAGCAGAACGCGATCGCATCCACGAACACAGCTCCAGGAATGGTTCAACAGACGGACACTGATCGGAGACGAAAGCATTTCCAGCGACTTTGAGTATCATAAGAGGTGAGCGAAGCCGGATCATCAGCATCGTACTCGCACAGCGTAACCACTGCGAGAGCGCGGCATGGGCGGGATTTGCTTCTTCATCGTGTACATCGAAGACCAATTTCGATAGAGCAGCCTGGACTAATCGAAAATCTGCACTCCATGTGGCTATCTGCATCTGCCTGATTTTCTCGGAAATAGTGGTGGAGGCGAGTTTGGAGAGACACTCGCACAGCGATCGAACATGCAACGGTGGAAAGAAGGGAGAATAGTGGTGGCAGGAAACAAGTCCCCAAAGTCTCCCCTCGACAACAATGCTCAGAGACAGGGAGGCACGCACTTTCATGTTTTTCAAGTACTGTATATGAACAGACGAGACACTGCGAAGGAAGCTGTTCGATAGATCTATCGCAGACGAAGTCGGCAAGATCCTCGAATTTCCGATGTCCACGTCTGGAATGCAGCGAATGGGATTCCTTACGTACAGCGATCGTGCAATAAGCGGAATGTCGGATGCAGGGAAGTGCAGCCCGTAATACGAAGTGGTAACTGCATCGCGCTTCCATTCGCAAATAACATCTCCAGACTCGTCAGAAACGTCGAATTCATAAACCATGCAGCGGTCGCATCCAAGGAATTCAAAGACCTGCGTTCCCACGACTGCACAAACATCATGCAGTGATTTGCAACAAGACATACGTTCGTTCATGGTGGTGATGCCACGTCTGTACATTTCCACATATTGAAGAGAGTTCGAGGGCCACGAAGATGCAACACGATGCGCAGGACGCGCGACCTCGGCACAGTCCAGTTCCAGAACTAGAGTACCTTTTGTCATAAAAGTAAAAGCAGGAAAGTGCTTCAGTGTAACGTTGCCGCGTTGCTCCTCTGCAACACATCCTCGATTCTGATTCACGTATTCGACAAGCGGACCAGGTTCATTGATGTACACAGAAATAGGACCAAACCTCGAAGTTTCGCCAGCGAAACGCAAGGGTTTTGGAGTACAACAAGTTCAGTTCCTTGGTGAGACCCCCATCAAAGATTTCCACAGAATCGATTAGAACCGATAGAGGCTGATTGAGAAGTCCGTCGGCTGAAAAACCAAGGTGATCCTTCACATTGTCGGAGATGTTCAAGATGAACGGGGGCTGCGAATCAGAATTGTTGGCATTGAATGATATACCAATGAGGACCCCATAGTTGAGCACAAGCCCAGAAAAAGGCAGTGGCTCCTTCTCACAAGAGTCTATGAACAGCTTTTGCATGATGAGAGCACTTCAGTAGAACTGATTGAAGAGAGAGAAGAGAGAAGGAAAAGTTTTAGGAGGAAAAGTCAAAAGACAAGACGAGAGCTCGGGCTTTTCAGAAGGAAATTCGAACACAGAAGCAAGTCCCAACAAAGGACCGCCAATTGTTCAACTTTCGCTGCCATCTCACTTTTTTCCCAGTCGTCGAACTCGGTTTGTTCTTATGTTCATCGAATTTTTGGAATCTGAATTCCCTCTCCCCTTGACACGCATTTCTTAAATTGGCAGACCACATCTTTTTTGTCGCGCGAATCGTTGATCATTCAAACTGAAATATAATGCCATTCGATGGGACATCCGAAGAAGAAGCTGAAGAAACGATCGCAGCATTCGTCCCGCTGTGACGAGCCGCCGACTTCGGTCCCAGCCCCATCCGCGACATCTCCGTTTCCTTCACAAGATACAGTATTATCAAGCACGGCATTGGTTTCGTATCCAAATGATCGCAGAAGAGTGCAATCTGCAGAATTCGTTCGCTTTCCTTTTTCTGTTCGACAATCGCTTTCAGTTCCATCTCTTTATTCCCATCTTGCCCCCAGCGCTGTGCATGCCGAAAGAACGCCGCCTCAAACCGTTCCAAGGTCGCTTGTACCATACAGCTCTGATTACGTAGGGTGTCCACAGTATCACAAGTATCCTTCGATGTTTCCGTCATTCCCTCATCAGCCGCATCCACATCTTCACAGCAACATCACTTCTCATGGACAGATCGTGGTTTCAAGACTTGAACAACATCTGCAACATGGATACACACAGCCGTCACCGGGTACAAGCTCTGTCTGTGGCCCACAACCGTTGCCTGCTGACCATCCGACCAGCAGCTGGTTTCAGTTGTTTTCGTGCGAGCGCTGCCGTCTGAAGCATCAAAGTTGCGGAAGAGAAGGTCCTCCATGTGCGCGCTGCGCAGAGATCGGAGAAGAATGCAAGTATGTCGGAAAGCCTCCGGGTCGTCCATCGAGACTCGCCAATAAGTATGAAGACCAGCGGAATGACTGGATGATGCGAGACACCAGAGGCTCTTTGAGCACGGAAATTTTCTGGAATTGTCTCTGCTCAACCTCTGACACTGCAGCGTGAGGCTCCAGCTGCCATGCGTCGAGAGGAAAAACCGCTTGCGAGCATACTTAGCAGAGACCAAATGAACGACGACGATGACGTTGGCTATTCTGATCCGCATGCTTCTCGTAGTCAACGTTCAACTTCTGCACCATCAGAAACCTCGAATGGCCGGGAGAGGGAAGCACAATCGGAACCAAGCAGACAGCGACGGCGAGCTGCCATTGCACTTTTGGCCGACAACACTGAGCGGATGTCTGCCAGCCGTCAGCGCCCAGATCCGAAAGCCATTCGTGCGGATGGCTCATTCGATGATCGTAGCAAAGAAGGTTCGAACCACGCTGCAGTGAATTTCAGCAGCTGCACCGAGCTCCTTCAGCGGGAAATGTCCTCATCGACAGCTGTATCGCCTCCTGATGTTCATTCCGAGGCTCACTTGCCTTCGACAGCCGACTTTCTAGTGGGTCTCTCCGTGCCAGTTGAGAAGTTGCGGATCAACGGACGACAGGCAACGGACGTTTTTCCTGCTCTTGACCGACTGTCGGCTGCTTGCTATCCCGTATCTGTGCTGTCGGAGACATCCTCCCTGCAGCTGCTGAACCAGTTGAACCAGCTAGGCGATATTCTTTAACAAAGGTAACTTGCCTGACGACCTTCGAATGCCAAACGGTTGACGTCGGAACCAATTATGTTCAGAACCAGCTGAATTGATAGTTAGACACCCATGGAAATAGGATGAATGTATGAATTTACGCTCTTCTCCTGCATTTGCATTAACGAACAGTTGTCTTCATATTCTTTACTGTTTCATTCTTCACGATTCGGATAATCCAAGAATGCATTTTGTCCTGTCTGGGATGTCTCTGCACATCCATATGTTGTTTTTCACAATTGCTGATAATACCCTGCTTCTGCTCCTTGCCAGCCCCTCTTTTCATGCCCAGAAGACCGCTCGAGACGTCCAAAAACGACCAATTCGTACTCGATCACAGAGTACTTGTCAGAGTGTGTATTTCTAACAGACATCGTGTAAAATTCAGAATATGCTCCGCACCTTCGGACGGAAGACCCTGCAACAAAGTTCTCGATCCTGCCAGGCGACATGTCCCGGGTCACCCACACATTCCCGACGACATGGACCTTCCAACTTGTCGGAGCGCGAAATCCAGGCAGTTTTTTTCCGCAGTGGGAACCCTGCGATGTAACAGTTCCGGTGCTGATATGGAATTCAACACTCGAAAGTCGAAACGTTTCACCGTGAAGTTGCTCGAATGGCTGCAGTACAGCAGAGCACCACGCGGAAAAACTGCTTTACAAGGCAGGCAATCGGAGTTTATTGCCTTCTGCCAGGTGTTCGTACACGGACTGGTCGGAGTTCGAAAAGACCTGCCTTTCTGTGCCAGGACTTACTGAACGTCACTTCACTTGATCCGGATAAGCAAAGATCTTCTATTTCTTTCTTGCAGTCGAGAGTTTCTTGGGGAATTCACGACACAGTAGTTAGCAACAGTTGAAAAAGAAGAGAAAAAACTGTTTTCTTTGCAATTTCGCAGTTTGATGTGCTTGTTTACCATTTAACTTTGCAATGGAGGATGGCTCTCCGGATCAGTTGCAGGGTACTTCTTGTGTAGCTTGCCGAAGCACACATAAAAAATGCGATCGCTATGGGCCTCCTTGTCGACGATGTGTATATGCTTCTCGAGAGTGTGTGTATACCGGAAGAACACCCTGTAGAACCTTCAAAGGCTGCAGGGACGAGGACGTGGTGACGGAATTGACCGACGAATCCGCTTCTATGAGAATGGTCGCCACACACATCTGAAGAGGGTCTATCGCAACAAAGGTCCATCCCGAATGTCGCGAACTGCAACTGCTCCTGCGCCACGCAGTCCACAGGACAATGCGGTTTCCGCCGTTGAGATAGCAGTTCCTCCTTCTCTACTGCATAGTTTCTCAAATTTGCAGAGCGACAGTATGTTGGCACAAAAGAAAGCAAATGCACAGCTGACTGCTAAACAAACCGTGGATAGTCAAAAGTTTGGATACGCGGTGCGTTCCAGCACTAATGAAACACACAACCAGCAATACACGGCAATTCAAAGAGCAACATGCAGCTGCGACTCAGCAACTCTTGTTCATCGGATCCCGCTCTCTGAATATTGTGATGCGAATTCCGTTGTGTCGCCCGGACTGTCGAAAAGTCAGCTCCCTGCCCTTTCCATTTCTCCGTATGCATACATGCCTTCATCCTGCAGTATACAAATGCAGCGACATCAGTCCTTCCAATTTCCTGGAACTGGAAGTGCATGTCTATCTTCTTCGCTGTTCCAAGGTCTACTTCGGACAGTTACGGCGTCCGAGGAATCCACGCACTCCGCCCAGGAAAGAGCAACTGTCGATGGGCCGAATGTGTTGTCGGTGTGCTCAGTCGGTCAAGCCACGGTGGCTTGTTCAGGACCAAGTCCATGGTCTGTCGAGCTCTCCAGAATGATTGTCGTTGGCACTGTTGCACAAGACCTTGGTCGGCAGTGCGCTACCCTTGCGCAAACTGATCCGATGGTGCTGCATGAACCTTTTTCTTCATCTGACAATCAACATGAATCACATTTCGCTGCATTGTCGCCATTGTTTTCTAATTGAATTCTGTAGCAACCAATTAGACATACACACGTCTGCGGACGATGTAGGTCAAAGAGTACAAAGCATTATAAAGATTTTCCTTTCTGTCGATAACAATGCCAGTATATCCATCAGCCAACTGTACGCTTCGGATAAAACTACATGGCCTCAGGTTTGGGCCCTATCCGGTACTTGGAAATCCGGATACGCCGACTTCAGTCTTTTGAATTGGTCGGTAACATTTGTCTCGCTGTGCAATGCCGACGAATTCGTCGACGCCGTCACCTTCCCTGGGGGAAGCTCTATTACCTTGCTTGCCAGCTTGCTGATTCCGTGATCAACAATCCTCTGGACATCTTGTCGGCTTCCCTTCACCTCCAAAATGAATCCGTGGCACTCCGCTGAGGAATCAGGGTCCACATCCGTACCACTCGAGATGATCTGTTGCCGAGTGGGTTGTGCAGATGCTGCATCTGAATTGAAAATGTGCTCGTATGCGTCAGAAATGACGGTAAAGACACCCAGGCGACCATGTCGAAACAAGTCTGCGATATCCGAGTCATGCGATCCATTGAAAATGTCTTCCGGTTGCATCGTTCCTGAGGGTACCTTGATCGCAAGAAAGGTGACTGGGGATGAAGAACGGAGCAGGTTGCCAAGAACCGTGGGCTGAGGTAGAGCTGCGTGGCCGCATTTAATGGAGGAAGAGGGTCCTGAACGGGAAAGGTCATCTTTGTCAATGAGGCCCATGCGAAGCAGCGCTTCCGTCTCATTCACCACTTCCAGGGCGTCGGCATGGACTGCGAGATGCAGCGGCTTTCCAACAAGGATGTCGCTCCGAAGATGAAACTGCGAATCCCAGCTTCCGGCCTGAGGACGAACAAGCAGATCGACAGTCAACCAATCCGAGGAAATCGTACTCTTCTGCACGTTGTACAATAGCAAGTACTCCGATCGAGGGTCGCACGGAAGCGCGCCGTTGTCGACGTTCCTCTGCAGCACATCCACCAAGCATCCCATTCGACGTGCAAGAGACGTCTCAATTTGATCGCATCCCGAATACCATCTGCCAGAGAATATCCGGACATTGGCAGTCTTGTTGGCGCTTGCAGTGAGCAGAAACAGAAATTCTTCCGACCTCATGAACGCGAGCAATTTGATCCCCAGACGACAAAGGCGGATGAATGAACTTCTGCTTCACAGCAAATTGCTGATTGTTGTCCTTCTCGCCAATTTGTGCGTCAACATTTCCTTCTGCTTTGTTGTATGAAAAAAACAGACAAAAAGCACATTCTCGTGCACGCTGCCCAACCTGGCGATAAAATGCCGGGGAACGTCCACTTTTGCGTGGTTCCCGCTTCCCTGAACGAGTTTTTCAACAACGATCCCTTTTTCGGCGCAATTCTCCGCCAATTCGAAGAAGCAAGGAATGAAGCCTCAATTGACGCGCAAAAAGCATGCAGCCTGCTTTTGAGAACTGCCGTTGTTCGTTTGTTTCGGGCTCTGGAATCTGAAGGGGTTTGGCTTTTTTGACAGCCGAAACGTCTACTGCTGCACGCGAGCCATGGAACAGGATGGCAAGAGACCCGATGGAGGCGTAAACGATGACAAGTCGGACGAGAGGCCAACAACCGCTACCGCACCGAGTTCCACATTCGCACATTCGACAACGCAAGAAAGCGGTGCTTGCATGAATCCGTGCCGTCAAGAGAAGCATCGTTCATGGAATTTGGAGTAAGAATAGAAACAATGTTTGCGAAGTGGACAGCATATATTTTATGGAACTCCAGGGCTGCTCCGGACAGTTGAACGAAATGAATGAAGGCGCAAAAAAGTTGCACGAATTCGAGAGCATCTCCTCCAGCATACACGGGGCGGTTGAAGGCAACACCCTTCTGCGGCATTGCGATTTTGCGGCGGACCCGCGTTAATTTGACGATTCGGATGGTGTGAGCACATGGAGTCAAACAGAGGAAGAAACAATCGCTGTGCTGCTCGAAACAGAGACTCGAGTTCTGCACAACAGAAAAACCAGTACTCTTGTTTGAGAAAGTATTTTGTCCAAATGAGTGCAAGCTCGACCCTCTGCATGTGAGAGAGTTTCCGGCTTACTGTGGTCCAAGCAGCACAAGGAATTCATTAGAAGATCAGTTCAACGGCCGGGGGGGGGGGGGGTGGAAGAGGATGAGAATGCTCGGAGAAGGAGGTTTACGATACTCAAATGCGGAGCCAGGATTGCTTCGGTGGCTCTGTTCTACCATTCCAACTTTACAAGGCTCGGAGCGTACTGCACAAACTGCCCCTCCTTTTCAGTCCTTGTTCTGGGTCTCGCCCTTCGAGAATTCGACCTGGCCCTTGTCTTTTGCCTGCTGATAGTCGTCAGGGTTGTCATAGCCGTGGGCGTGCGCCTGTGCAGTCAATCCGCCCTTGCTTGCAATGGACTGCTGCTGCTGCGGGTCCATTGCTGCAAAGCCGCGCTGGCTGCCACTGTTGGAATTGTCTTGGTCCTGTTGACGGTTCATTGCTGATAGATGTTATTTTGGGTGGTTTCGCTTTGTGCAAAAGAACGAATGGAAGAAAAAAAAGATGTGCAGATCAAATGCAGAGCACAGCTATTCATACGAATTCATGAGTTCATTCATACAACTGCAGTTCAATTGGTTTGTAATTTCGGCTGTTCCATTGATACAGACTGCGGATCCAGCGGGGAAAGTGCAATTTCAACTGGATCCTCGTCCTTGCGAAGGGGGGCTGGAAAAATTAGCGACTGACTCCAGTGCGATCCTTATGCAGAGGGTAAGCAACCAAGTCGTCCGCCGAGCGGTTCAAGTTTTTCACATCGCCCAGTTTCGTTGTGTCAAAGATCGGTTCATCGGAGGGAACTGGTCAGGAGCGACGATAACCCGGGGAACGGTCATTGAATCTGCGCTCCGACTGCGGCTGTGTCACGCAATAGTGGGCGATCAGATACGGAGGCTGTGCGAATACAGAACTGGTCGGATCACATTTGGACGGTAGCAAGGAACTTTCGAACTGTTGAAGGGAAGAACTTCCATTTCGGGTTTGCTGAGATGTCCCAATCGGGTTGCATTTACGTCTGCACCGCACTACAAAAGAGTTCCTCCTCATGTGCTCGTATTGAAATTGTTGGACCGCGAAAGGGAGGCTCTCCTTTGTTGTTCCACTAATCCTCTCTCTCTCTCTCTGTGTCAGCTCAAAACGGAGAGTGCTGTCTTGTTTGCATTTTTTCATTTCTTCTTCTTCTTCTCTGAACAGTCATGGGCTTTGACACACGCAAGGGAGAACATGGACGACTTTGACACAGAATCCCCCGAATCCTTTGAAAGCACATCGTGTGCTTCCTGTCGATTTCTTCACAAGAAATGCGATCGTCATAGCCCTGTTTGCATCAGATGTCTTCGAACCGGTAAACAATGCGTATACACAGGGATAACGGCTGGAAGACCGAGGAAATCCGCAGGAACAGCGACTCCTACTTGTGCAACTCACTTCAAAAAGAAAATCTGCTCTTGCGACTTTACCGAGTCTCGGCTGTGCGTACCGCCACCTATAAAATCGACGCCCTTCAGCCGAGGCGACAATCACCGATTGCAGTCCGATTTTGGCAATCGCTACCACAGCCGCTTGGATGCATTCACTCCAGACTCGGAAAACAAGAACGCCATCGTTCCCAAATCACGGCCACTGTCTCTCTCTCCTGTTCCGCACGCCGCTTCGTATCTTCCGTCTCTCGACTACTGTTTGCCAGCCAATTCGTCTGTGAATCTGGCAACCAGTTTTGCACATGATGATATCGAATGCTCCATTCTGCAGTGCGTCGCACGACAGCTGTTGGCATTTGGAACTTCGACAACTCCCGTGAATGACTGCGTGTGACTTCGGCTAATTCGTGAGCAATACTCATGTGTAAACGAATTTCCCCAACGACAGCCATTCGTGCTTTGTTTGTGTGCTAGATTGTCGAAGCACCCAATGAGCGCTGCGAATGACGCGAAAACGCCCAAAGCAACAAAAAGGGCGCGGCTGACAACGAATCGAGGTGACCGGTTCATTCAAATGCAAACAGTTCTGTGCATTATGAAACACACATCAACATCTAGGCGGTTTTCTCTTTTACAACACAGAAAAGGACCGGTTTTTTGTTTTTTGTTTTTTGTTGCAAAAAGAGAGGCAATGTCGTCGTTCAACCTTTTCATTCCACATACTGACAACTGACAACAGTTGACGTTCTCCATTTGGTAGTATTTGCGAAAATTCTCCGGCAGCACCCCATTACTCGACCGTTCGCCTTTTCATTATCTTCTTGGGGACGCATCCTTTCTTTTCTTATGGAAGAACAAAATTCTTTCCATGCTATTCCATGTGTGCATGTGCGCCCCCATGAATTTCATTTGTGATTGCGAGTAGTTGATAGAGTCGCTCACACCATGGCTTGCCAGCTGTTGAACAACTGACAACCACTGGACGCCCAACCGATGTCTTGCCCGGCGTTTTCATTTGTCGTGTCTGTACTGCAGCACTAAAATTGCATATGCTGCAGAAGTACACGGACTGTTGAAAGCCATCGTATAGCGATCTTGCTTTCTACTGTTCGATTCTTATCCAACAGGGGCTGTCTTGAATTTGATATCCGGATTTTCTCGCAGTAGACGGTGCGTCCTTTCGTTCCAAATGCACAAAATGCATCGAAGACCTTTCAGAGAATTTGGGGTGTTTCCAAAGTTTTTGTCGTCTTCCCATTGTCGATGAGTTCTTCGTCCTCTCAGACACGAAGCCGGTGGATTGTTTGTTTGATCTACATATCGTATCCAGAGCAGATCAGCATCGCTCAGCAGTATTCAGCAAATGCCGCATGTCCGACTGGCTCGCATTGAAGACCCGGAAGAAGTCACCCAACACCCAATCTATCAAGACGCCTGTCCTTTCAATCAGCAATGTCCAGCTGTTTGCTGTTGCAATGATGACGCTCGGTGACCTCTGTGTCATGACAGTTGTGCAGGTTGTTGGGGGGCTGCGTTCCATGCTCATTGCGACCGTTGAAATGCAGCACTGTGATGCATGATGCCAGACTGGGCGAGGCAGTTTCTCGCTGGTCTGGTAAGGCAGGACCTCGCCATCCTTTCGCCATCCAGTCATTGCACGCGCCTTGAAACTTTTCGGCAAATTTTGCGGCTCTTCCAGGTGGCTTCCCGACATATCTGCACGATTCTCCGTCTTCTTCGCAACGGCTGCACGGCGGTCCTTCCCTCCCACACTTCCTATGCAAGGAGCGACATCGCTCACAGGAAAACAATTGGAAACTTTGGTTTCTTTCTTTTGCATCGACCAACATAGTGTCCACACAAATTGACTCGAGTTTTGAATGCATAGGCTGGCTGCATCGTTCAGCACGGTCTTCACAGCATTCTTGTACTGTGGACGAATAGCTTTCGGATGAAGGAACTTCATCGTGAATCATAATCCGAGGAACTGCTGCAAGCTGATTTTCGGATGTTTCTTTTGGTGTTTTCATTGTGCGGAAACTGTTCTTTTCGACTTTTTGGACTGGTGTTTTTGAGACAGCGAATTGAGAATGGAGTGTGTCGAACGACAGTGAACCACGAGAAGAAGGAAAAGTGCAAATAGCTCGATCAAAAACAATTAGACATTGCGGAAGGGGAGGTCTGTGTTCCGTAGTCTACAGAGAAGACAAGCCGAACTCAAGCTTGCATTTCAACAGTTGTTGCGCCTGGTGTTCTGTTTCCACTCTGATCGCAGAGGATCACTTCCGATACAGAATTTATGCTTCATGTTGCTCTCTTTCTTTGAGCATTTTGATTTCTTCTTTTTGTCCGAAATTCTTCTTCGTTTGACAGGCACACAGTCCTTCTTGTTGTGGAGTTGCGCTGATTGGCGATTGCTGTCTGGTTTCTTTGTTCTTTTCTTCGAGTCCTGACAATGACATGTTGGCTGAATCAGAGACGCGGTGTTGATGGTATGCACAGCACAGAAAGACACAGTCCGTGTAATTGGTACGTTTTTAATGAATGTTGTTATTTTTCTGCGGAAACATGCGTCGACAAAGGCATCCATATTTTTCCCAATCAGTCCTTCTGTAGATGGCTGTTGAAATGGTCATTTTCATTGCTCCGAAAAGCCTTCTCTCTTCTTTTTCAAGAATACTGTGCAAATGAAGAAATTTTCGAGAAAGAGCAATGATACAGAAACGACGAATATCTTCATCAATTTATCTCTTTTTGCATTCATTGGATTAAAATGATCACTGATCTTCCATACGCACCATTCCAAAGGATCTTGTCCTTTTTGAACTATGAAAACGTCCTCTCTCTTCGTTTGGTTTCTCGCAAGCACGAACAGGCCATCATAAGTGTGTTCTTGATTGGTGGCATCGTTTCGTTTCCTGACGACGCTTGGCCGATAAAGGTCAGCGAGTTCCTCCGCATCTTCCCAAACATGCGGATTGCTCTTCGTTCGATACGGATCGCGAGCATGGAAGAGTGCGACGCATATCGTTTGTATCATTCACGGCTCCAGATTTCAGATATATTTGTTTTGCCTTGCATTCCAGGTGTCTATTCTCATGGTTTGTCTGCTGTCCACACTCTGTTGCCTCATGTCCCGACGAATTTTTTAGAAGAGGACCTGCAGGGCACGGCAGACAGTTTGTTTGGCGGTTGCTACGGGACACTGCATGTCGGATCGGAGATTTCGGTCAGCGACTTGACGCGGATCGCTGTTCATTTTCCGTACTGGGACGTGTCGGTTCGGTCCTTAACTTTGTGTTTTTCTGATGTGGAAGTCGATTTGCTGATCTCGTCCGCCCAGAGGATCCGGTGCACGGAAATTTGCATTGAAGTCGGATCTGCCTTGTCGTATTTTGGTCAATTGCTGCCGATCGCTAGTCGCTTAGTCTGTCTTCCGCGTCATTCCTCGAGGGTCTGTGCCTGGGAATGGATGCACTCCGTCTGTCACCGGTTCCTCCATGTGGAGGAGCTGCTGGTTGTTGTCTACCCTTCGCGAATACACGATGTGTATCTTCCGACCCTGTCCTCTCTCCCACAGCTGGAGAACTTGCGTTTTTGGGATCTTATGTGGATATCTGGAGACATTTGCACGATCCACGTCCGGTTTTCCCGGTTGGATCCGGTTCTGATGATTATGATCAACGGAGATTCAATTTTGCAGACCGGTGTTTCCTCCAAAGTTGAGGTTTTCCCCTTGCCGATTGTCAATTCGTTCTACTCAGAATTGGTGTTGATAATAGATCTCCCGGAACCGTGGAGCCAGCGGTTGCATTTACCAGGATCTTCTTTCATATCTTCCCTCACTATTATACAAAAATCTGTGGCGACGTGTCCGAATCTTTCTGTCGGAAGGTTTCCAGATCTGTTGCAGTTGAACACCATCGGGGACGTTTTGCCTGCTTGGACGGCTTGGTTTCCCAGTGCTCAACTATGCCGATCTTCTTAGCAATATATAGAACACAATATGGTCATCCGGATGAAGTTGCACCGTATGTATTCGTGAGCTTGTTTTCTGCTTGCTCTTTGAACTTGTATTTTGCACTGACGAGTGTTTCTTTTCTTTTTGGTGAAATAGGTGTTATGTCTTTCTCGCAGCTCGAGACAGCAGCTACATGACGGGCCAGGTGCTGCATCCAAACGGCATATGTTTCTGCGCTCCTTCTTAGACATTGGATTATCGATACTGATGTTCTTGTTTTCTTAATGCAGGGCATGTCCGTGAGCAGCTAATCTGCCGATTGTCGACAAGAGTGGGGAATGTGGGAGGTTCCGTTGGGTGTTGATTCTCCACAACTCTACTTGTCTTCTCCAGCTCTTAATCGGAATAGTCACAGCAGGTTTTCTTCGAAAGTTTTGTCAAGACCCACAAAGTAGTTTACAGCGCCCACAGGACTAAACACGTCCCAGATTGTTCGCCAAATTCCGATTCGTCCGGAGCTACACTTTCCGACTTGTGTGGAAGGACCAAAGGAGACCACACAAGTGTCTGCGGATTCACCCCGCAAGCATCACAATTCTTCCCATTAAAAAATATTAACAAAATAAATATGGCAGGCTCCACCGCCCTCCGAAGAGCCCTGTCCGTCCAGATTGCAAATATGCAAGCAAGCAGACATGCTGCGTACAGTAACAAAGGACGACAGATGAAAGTCGACCATGTTATGGGACTCTTTCACCAATGGCAGTTCGGAGGGGAAGCGTAGACGAAGTAATTTGGAAGCATCTTCGGTCCCGACGTCTCGCTCAAGCGCGTCGAACCTACCACCCAGACAAGAGAACCGCTGCCCAGCTAGTGAAAATCATCCTTCGCTTTCTGTGCGAGGTCTACTTTGTTCTTTACACAATATACATAAAGTAACTTCAGATGCGTTCTCATTTCCGAGTGGTTACAGAAACAGAGTCTCAACAGTCTTCACCATCCGCTTTGTCATCAAATCAGACAGATACGAAAGGCAGTACCGCCCAATCTGGCATTCCAATGACCAGTTCTCATTCAGCTGAGCGAAATGCAAAGCCGTATGATGATGTGCAAGTCTTTCATAAAGATTCAGCAGACGGGATTCACGATGCGCTTGCTGCAGTACAAAACATGCAAGTTGCAACTGTTGACGATGCATCGTCGGCTTTTCCTCTTTCAACAGACGCCTGTCCATCACGCACAAACGTTCAGAAAAAGGATGCAACAACTTGGTTTCAACTGTTCTTATGCAAGAGGTGCCGACAATTACATTAGATCTGCGATAGAAGAGCTCTTCGATGCCTGCGATGGGAAGACGCGAACGAGGACTGTGTATAAGTTGGAAGATCTCCAGGAAGAAGAAGACCGTCACACAGTCAACAAGAGTGGATGACGAAAGGATGACGCGGCCCTGCTGCAGCATCGAAAGCCGACGAGAAGACGGGCGAAGAAAGAGTGGAAACGCACGAGAACCTCGTTTAATCCTTTTGGATTCGTGAGGCCGTATCTGGTGTTTCGTGTCTGTGATGAAGATGAAGCATTCGTCAATGAAGCGAGGCTTTTGAAAATTAAATTATTGGTTCGATCGTCAGATAGCAAGGCAACTCCGCCATTCGATGTTCGCTGATGGAATTTCAAAACCGCCTGCCCAGTGCATGTTTCCCTTATTCTTCGATCCGAGAACAAAACTGATTTACAAAAAAGATGCTTGTAAACCGCAGCATCACCAAAAGTACATGTGACCCTAGCAGTAACAGAAATTTTTTGCAACAGTCCTACGCCAAGATCCAATCTCATGGTCCTTCCGTTTCTTGCGTCCAAACGCACTCTTCCGCCTGCAGAAACGCTTCCCGCGACTGCTCGAACGCGTCTGCGGCCTCGGCTTTCGCAATCTCCTCGGCCTTCTGAATCAGTTCCTCGTGCTCCGAGCACAGACGCACTCGCTTCCGCGCCCTCTTGGTCTCCTCATTGACGTATTCCTGCAGTGCATTCGCGAGCGTTGTGGACGTGCCCGCTTGTAATTTGCGGTCCAGAAACGCGAGCAGCGATTCCGTCTGTGCCGGTCGTCTCG
Organism: Andalucia godoyi; assembly: GCA_009859145.1. Lineage (NCBI taxonomy): Eukaryota > Jakobea > Jakobida > Andaluciidae > Andalucia > Andalucia godoyi. The sequence continues at coordinate 148,107 of VRVR01000055.1, forward strand.
GCGGTACTTGCAATACCACCGCGTCCATCGCCGCATCCTCGGCATCTGGATTGGTGAATCTTGAATTCATAAACCGTCCACCGGTGCTTTCGCGGACTTGCATACTCAAGTCGATGTCTTTCTTGCTGAACTTTGGGCAGTGCATCGTGACGACCAGCATTTCCGAAAACTCGCCCGCATACGGCACCGAGCGAAACAGGCGATTCACACCAGCATCGAGAACCTCCGATTGACGATCTTTCAGTCGCTTCCGATCTCTGTGTGGAATATTCAGCAAAGACGCGATTGCACGGGTTGTCATCGACATTTCTTTTGAACTCAATCGAAAGACCTGAAGAAGAAGAAAATGAAAACAGGAAAGAAACAGAAACATTTTGACGAGTCTGAAAAAACGGGGCATCAAGTGACCGGTAGATCACCTGATTTTCCCGACTCACATACTCACAGAATCCGCCTTTTCCTGTTTTTCATGTTTTCCTTTTTTCCTGTTTCTCCAAAACTCTAAACGGTGCCTCTCCCACATGGACACCACTGCTGCATCTTCTTCTTCATCGACGTCCCGAGTGCAAATTCTGGATCACCGGGTGCACATTCTCACTCGCCCAGACACGTATGTTGGCGCGCTCACGGTCAAACCGGTCGAAGCATGGATCTTTGACCTGAACACACGATGCATGGTCAAGAATCCGAATGTGCAGGTTTCGCCGGCGCTCCTGAAGATTTTTGACGAGGTCCTCGTCAATGCCTCGGACTTTGCAGTGCAGGAGCCGCGCGTCACCGAGATTCGAGTCACCATCGATCGAAGCACGGATTCCATTGCGGTGTACAACAATGGTGGGTGCGTGGAATTGCAGCCGCATCACCAGAGGACCGATTTGCACGTCCCGGAAGTCGTGTTTGCGGAGTTCATGTCCACCTCCAATTTTGAGGACAATACGGCGCGTGTCGTGGGCGGACGCAATGGGTACGGTGCCAAGCTTGCCAATGTGTTTTCCAGCCAGTTTTCGGTCGATCTGTGTGACGGCACAACTGCGTACAAACAGGTGTGGCGCAGCAACATGAGCGAGCACACCACACCAGTTTTGACCCCAGCAGAAGGGGGCGCTGCACCATCCGTCTATGTGACCTTCATTCCCGACCTTGCGCGAATGGGATTGGAGCACATCACGGACGATCTGGTTTCGCTGTTCTTTCGCCGGGCACTGGACGTCTCGGCGTACCTGCACATGATCGGACGCAACGTGCGCGTGCATTTCCGGTGTGGTTCCGAAGGATCGTGGACGCACGATTTCAACTGCTCGAATCTGTTACCGACAACGCAGCAGTATGCAAAAATATTCTTTCCAGATGCCGTATTCCTTCCCATCGTCGCAAATCGACTGTCGGTGGCGTTCTCCATCCAGCCGCAGGGCCGCGAGCTGCAGCAAGTGTCCATTCTGAACGGCATATTCACGTCTGCGGGCGGCGAACATGTGAAGATGATCATCGATGGGCTTTGGAATGGTGGTCTAGCGGACGAAATCAAGAAGAAATGCCCGAATGCGAGCCTTACGCACTTTCGCGCCGTCATGCAGGTCGTCGTTTGCTGACAGTTGCACAACCCCGAATTCTCGTCGCAAACGAAGGAAGAGTTGACGAGGTTCCTGAATCTTTCTGAATCACCCGTGTGGAACGGAGGGCTTGCAAAGCAGACTGTCTACAAAACTGGTCCAGAATCGGTTCGCGGAACAGGTCACGCAGACGATCATTCAAAAGCTGAAGCAGGACGACATCCGCTTTTCGAATCTGCGCCTCGGCAGTGCTCTTGATGTGCCCAAGCTGCAGAATGCGGCTCTTGCGGGAACAGATCAGCGACGCCAGTGTTCGTTGATTCTGACGGAAGGCGACTCGGCCATGGCGCTGGTGAGCAATTCCTTGTCGACCGATCAAAAGAAGCACTTCGGTGTGTACCCGTTGCGAGGCAAGTTTCTGAATGTCTGCGAAGTCCCACGGGCGGACGTCTTGGAGAATGAAGAAGTGAAGAACATTGTGCGGGCGCTCAATCTCAGCTTCGATCTTGCTTACGACAACGATGTCGAGTTGGATACGCTGCACTACGGGCATGTGGTTCTGATGACGGACCAGGAGCACGACGGGCTGCACATCAAAGGTCTGCTGCTGAACTTCTTCCAGTTCTTCTGGCCGCACTTGGTTGTTCGCATCCCCGATTTCCTGAAAGAACTGCGCACACCCATCATACGAGCAGTGCATTCGAATGGCAGCGATTTCTAAGAGTTCTTTGCGCTGCGGCAATTTCGAGCGTGGTTTGAAGGGCTGTCCGTGGACGAGCAGCGTGCGTGGCGCGTGAAGTACTACAAAGGACTGGGGACCTCGACGACGGAAGAGGGGCGTCGGTACTTCGAGCATCCACAGAATTATGAACGCTCCTTCCGTTTCGCGGACACCAACCGGGCGATGCTGGATGTCTTCTTTTCGGGAAAAAAGGTCGAAGAGCGGCGCAAGACACTAGAAGAGTGCTGGAAAGAGCAGGAAACCGTCGATGCTGCGCTGCTCGATGTCAGCATTTCCGAGATTGCCGCAGAATCGATCTCGATGGACCACTTCCTGCAGAAGGAGATGGTGTCCTCCAGTCTGTACGACTGCATTCGGGCGATTCCAAATGTGTTGGATGGACTGATCCCTGCGCAGCGCAAGGTGCTGTACACGCTGTTGCGACACGACGGCGATGGAGAGGACATGCGCTTGTTGGAATTGATCGGCATGGTAGTTCGACAAACGAAATACCACCATGGCGAGGCGTCGCTGGGCGAGACGATCATCGGCATGGCACAGTCGTTTGTGGGCAGCAACAATGTTCCGTTGCTTGTGCCGGTTAGCCAGTTCGGAAGCCGACTGATGGGCGGCCAGGATGCTGCGAAGCCGCGGTACATTTTCACACGGCTGGATCCATCGCGCGCATCCTGTTTCCGATGGATGACCTCGCTTTGTTGTCGTACTTTTCAGAAGAAGGACAAAACGTCGAGCCCAAAGTCACGCTTCCCATCATGCCCATGATCCTTGTGAATGGCGCAGGGGGCATTGGGACTGGGTTTTCGACGGAGGTACCGACCTTTCACCCCGGCGACCTCGCCCAGCGCCTGAAGTCGTTCCTCCTGGATTCTGCGTCTTCTCCGACGGAAGGTGAGTTGGACTGGTATGAGAAACACTTTGGCATGGGTTGGGCACCGTGGTATGCAGGCTTCACGGGGGAAATCGTTCCTTTCGATGGAACTCCATGTTCATGGGCGAACTTTGGTCGGGTGAAGCGCGATGGCCCGCACACGCTGCAGATTTCGGAGCTTCCGATTCATACATGGGTTCAGCCGATGTTTGAGCAGTTGCAGAGGTGGATGGTGGACCGCAGCTTGAAGAACAAAGTCGGTCCATTTCACGATGCGCAGAATCTCAGCGAAGAGAATCGCGTATGCCTGCACATCCAGTTCCATAATTCAGAAGATGCCAAAGACTTGATGCGTCGCGATGTATACAAGCTGATGAGACTGCAAAGACAGGTGTCATTTTCAAATGTCCACCTGTTTTCAACGGACAGAGAGGGCCTTCGAATTCGCAAGTTCGCGCACCCATGTGACGTCCTTCGCGTCTTTGTGCCTGCTCGACTGGAATTGTATCGCCGTCGCAAGCAGATGATTCTCGAGCAAAAATGGTCAGAAGCAGCTCGACGTCGAAGCATTGTGCAGTATGTTGAGAATCGCTCCTTGGTGCAGAAAGTGGTGCGCGCGAACCTCGATGGACTTGATCCATCACCCGATCTGGAAGCAGCAGGGCTTGCAAGAGTGAACGGGTCGTTCGACTATTTGCTGCGTGGTCTGAATGTAGCGTCGGTGCGGGTGGAGGAGGTGCGGGTGCGAGCGTCTGCCAGTGAAGAAGTATGTCGAGAGTTGGAGTCCAGGGGTGCAGAGCAGATGTGGATCGCCGAATTGGACCGTTTCATGCAAGAATGGAAAGCTCGAATGCCGGAGACCGTTGTGGAGGGCGCGAAGTTGCCGCGGAAACAGAAGACAATGCAAGCGCCTCCGGTTATGAAGCCGCCGAAACTTGAAAAACCGGTAGCTCTTGGAAACACGAAGGAGCGCATTGCGTCGCTGTTTTCGAAGAAGCAGGCCGGTCCACGGAAAAGAGCGCACAAGGATATGTCATCCGACGAAGATGATTTCGAAGATGACTTGAGTGTTCCTGATATGTATGAATGACTTGTTATCATCATCTCGAATTTTTCCGATTTTTCTCGAGAATCTTCGGAATTCCTCATCCTTAGAGGAGCGATCCCACCCATGACTGGACGGAGCTCCCAAATCGCTCCCAACATTCTTCGCAAAACTCGGGTTTCTCGAACATGGTTCCCGGGTTGCAAGTGGGCGCACCTGCTCCTTGTTTTCTTGTGCTCTTCGCTCTCCCATGTTTGTCGACTATTCTCGTCGTTTTCCTTCCAAACAAGATGTACTCCGACTGCTCTATTTCCAACAACCACATAAAATACGTCTCCACCCTCCCGCGGATGAACTCCATCGTTGACTTCGGAGACATCGATGCTGCTGTGCATTCCGTTCTGCACCTCCTTCAAACGGATCCGCAGAATGCACGCCTCGCAGCCGTTCCGCTGCGGATTCGTACGGACTATCGATTCGTAGCCTCCCTGTTCACCAGCGCCCCTCGTTTCTTGGAGGAAGTGTTCGAAATTCCGTGCGCACTGTTCCCCCAGTTGCCCACTTCCCAGAACGCCGAGGCCGCAGATTCGGTGATCTTCCTGCTGCGGCACAGTCCGCGATACGAAGAACGAGCTTTGACATTCTTGGACGAAACTGCTCTCCCGGATCTCGAATGGCAGAGAATCGACCCATGCATTCTAGCTTACATGCCCGGAGTGCTGGGAAATGTGAGGTTGCTCGAAATGGTCATGTGCAGCCGCCAGTTTCCAACTGCCCACATTCTCTTCTTGCTGAAACGGTCCTTCGAACGCTTTCCGGAACAAACAGCCGCTCTTCTGATCGAAGAGTCCGACTGCGGTCTACTCTTCCATTTCCACCAAACCATTTGCAACGCTATTGCACAGGGACGCATCACGGAAGTGCGCATTCGGCAAATTCCGTTCGTTGGGGCAGAAATAATTCTCGCATTGAGCGTTTGCTGTCCTGCACTCCTCCAAGCCAGCATGCCTTCTTTCCAATCAGCCATGCAGCGAATGCACTTGCCGCGACCGTGGGTGTGGCTCGTGCGCGCGAGCATACTGGCCCGATCCGACGAGGACCTCCTTCATGTTGCCGAGCTCTTGCTGGAGCACTTTTCAACGCGAGGAGTGCGGCTCTACTTTCTGTTCAACGCCTTCAACATGAGCAACGTCGCTCTGGCTCAATGGATGATCAAACACTGTCTCATGGACGCAGAGCGAATCTTTGCCACCTCGTCCTTTCCGAATGTCTTGCAAGTAACGATGCCGCCCGACAAGCTGTTCAGCATGCAAGAGATGATTGCCTTGTTGGATCGTATTCTCGCGAATCCGTTTGTCATTGCTTCGGACGCTCTCTGTTTCGCAGCCTCCTTGTCGCCACGCCTGTTGGAAGCCAAAGGCGTGCGGGTTGCATTCTTCGTCGACAACTGGATGGATTCCACTTCACCTCCTCGGCTTGATGCGTTGTCTGCCCTCCTCGATGTCACCGTAAGTGATCTCATTCTCAGTGACGAGGAAGTGGAGAAGCTTGTGCACATCTCCATTCGGAATGAAGAAACAGTGCGATTAGAAACACTGGCTCAAGGTTTTCGAGCAGATTTGTCGGATCCAAAATACTGGAGTTCCATTTCGAGCCTGGGGATGCTGCAGTTTCTGACGGAGGAACTCGGCGTACACGTGCGATGGCCGACATGGATGAAGGTGCCAGCGGCGCTCCGCAAAAGCATACGAGACGGCGAACAGTCCGTTCATGCAGACACGTACGAAGCGTGCGCAGTGGACCATTCGTGCGCGGCTGCTGGAGGACACAGACCCCGTGGAGGCTGATGTCTCACGAGTCCTGGCTGCGAATCCTCCAGCAATGCAAAAGTATTTTCGATGGCAGAGTGTACACAATAATGTGGTGTTGTTTCTCACGTCCTTATTCAAGAGGATGGGAAGCCCAAGTGATCTCGCAGTGGGTACGCTCCGTTACCGCACATAAGAAGATGTGGAGAGGGATTTGCAAGTTGCGATGGTAGACGCAGGGTCGAACTGGAGGATGCTCATTCTGTTCCTGTCCATCTGAGGGCAAAGCGGAAACGGCTGGCATGCCAACATGCTGGTGATTCAACGGGAAACGGGAGTGGTAGTGCGATTCGAGCCGCATGGTCACCGATCGCCGAGTCCATACATCGATGCGTTCATTGAAGAGACGATTCTCCGAACTTTGATATTGTGCGAACCAACAGGACGATTTGCGTACCGCCGATTGGGCAGATACTTGTCCGTATCACGGACCGCAGAGGAAATCAGACGCTGTGACATGGGCGGACTTGGACTTGCGCGAAATGGGTGGGTACTGCGCGGTGTGGTCGCTCATGGCCATTTCACTTTCTCGTCCTTCATCCCCACTGGAGTGTGTTGGAGTGTAACGAGAAGAGAGTTCGAGGACTTGGGCTTTATCGAATAAGGGTAAGAACTAAGAAGTAAACAAACAGACAAAAAGTGTCATGTCGACACTTGTCGACAGGCAAATATACGTTTGAGTGCAACGGGTGGTATTTGTTTCCAACCGTTTCTTTGTCTTTGCTTTCTTTTTATTTCGTAAAATCAGACGTTCTTTTATTTCTAAGTGTCACAAAGGTAAGAAAGAAAGAATGAGCACAGATCAGCAGACCCGCTTCCTTAAATACTCCGACGGCAATCCGTGCTGCTTCAAGTCTGACGTATCACGCCGACTATAATGCCGATGCCACGTGCCATGCCGATCGTAACTCCGGTCGAGTTCCCTTGAGTCGCTTGAGTCGCGATCTTCCAGTTCCCACACCTATATAAGGACTTCCGTCACATGATGCCATTGGCGAGAAGCGCATCAACCTGTTCGTTCATGATTTCCTGATTTTGCGATGACAGGCGGCGAGGGGCAAAGGCGTGCGGTTGCGCTCCCGGTTTCAGCGTGATGTTCATGGGTCTGACCTTGGCAGGCTCGGAATCAGGGTTCTCAAAAAGGTCGGAGTACTCAGCACAAAGGTCCTGGATACCCTGCTGTAGGGGCCCCGGAGCGATGAACAAATCACTATCTTGGTCCTCCGACGGAAGGGAACGTCGTACGATGGAGATTCCGCTTCTCGAGCGGCCGGCTGCTCGACCAGGAGAGAAAGCAATCCCGTCGACTGGAGAACAGGAAATCCGATGATCGCATCTTCCCCAGATTCCAGGACGAAGAAAGAAACATCGATGGTCACAGCGCGGGCAAGACTGGGCGGAGTGCCGGTATTGACTGACAACTTGCAGGTAACCTCTTGCGAGGAAACGGTGGTCTGTCCTGAGGCGACGGCGATCTCTCGCGTGCAAGGGCGGACGATCACGCCAATCACCAACATCTGTGAGAGTAATTTAGGCGACATCAGGCAAATGGAAGATCCTGTATCCAAGAGAGCTGCAACCCGAACGGATCCCGTCCATCCGAGAATCTTAGCCGTGGTTCGTGGTACAGTTTCCGGAGCGGTCGTTGCGGATTTTGCTTGAGCTTGGTTTGTAAGAGGCATCTTATCCAACCGGGTCCCGATGCGTTGCCAAACTTGGCATGTCCTTGAAAGGACAGAAAGGGCGTAGATGGCCTGGATGGCCGCATCCATAACAGACCTCCGACGAGGTCAATGGTGCAGAAGTACCCTCCAACGGTATGGGGCATGAGACGGAACCTTGGGGGCCTCACTCTTCTCGGCGCGGATCCTTGGTAACGACGAGCAATGTACTCCGGGATGTGTCACCGACGAGGAGCGGAGACGTTCCGCTTCCAAAACGATTTTTGTGAGTTGCTCAACATCTTCCAGAACAAAGATTTTAGCCTCCTTCAAGCTCGTCGGATGACGGAATGAGACATGATCCGAGAGTCTCTGCGGCCGCAAATTCGTGACAAATAACTTGCGGAGTGCTTTGGAGTTGGCTCCCAAAGCATCGGAGCACACAGCCTCTTCCTTCTCATACTGCGGTATGTAGGTCATCACAGAATCAGTGTTGTGCATGACAGTTGATGGCAAGTGATATGTCATGTAACGGTCTGGTTTTCATTGCTTCTTTTTATTTCGAGTTCCTCTGATTCTTTTCTGTTTTCATTTGTTATTTCTTTTACTCGTACAAACTTTTGTTACCGTTGTTTCCTATATTACTTTGCCTAGTCGTCACAGTGTTTTACTTTTCGTATAATAATAAAAATTAGGAAAGTTTTATTTTAATATCTGTTATCAAAAGGAGTGCAAATTCAACTTATGAATACGGTTGTGATGCTGCGGGCAAACAGCCGTAGTCACAAACCTTTTGGGATTTTCAACGGTGAATTACGTCTTCCTTCTTCTGTGTTTCTGTTTTTCTTTTCGTATAATAAAATTAAGTAAGTTTTACTTTTCTTGGTGTGACCACATGGCATCATTTCTTTCTCTTGATCACCACACATCAATCAAGATACTTCTGCACGAACAATGCCCAATATTCGCTTTACAATCACCGACAACTCCGGGTCTTTGTGTCAAGACCGTGTATCCATCCCATGCGCCAATGGAAAGGCGTTTGCTTCCTGGATTTCCTCCAACGTGTTCGCGGGCTTCCCGAAACAGTCCCGTGGCGACTTGCTGAAGATCTTCTTTGGGCACTTGGTCTGTTTTTTCAAGTACGGGATGTGGCTGCCACGTTTCTATCTGGATCGCTTCGGGAAGCCCTGCGGAATCGATCTGTCGCGCTCATTTGAAGACATCGGCCATATGTTGCAAAGCAATGCAGACGTTGAAATCGGAATCAAGTTCGCGACGCATTCGTACTACGCTCTTGTGCGCGGGTATGAATTTGCCGAGGAGAAGCATGTGCAGCACGTGCCGTTCGAGTATCGCCACTCCATTTGTTGCGCATTCATGTACGTGGAAGAGAGCCATCGAAACTCGCCCGTGTTCGAGTGGCGCCAATACCGCATCATTGACGCTGCATCGGCGAAAGAGACGACGTGTGCGCTTCCGGTTCCTCTTTCCAAGTTTGCCGCGTTCACCGACTTGAAGACGTACTGCGAAATCTCTAAAAGGGGTCGCGACGACACGGCCGCGCTAAAAGCACAGGTTACGGGGCTCTCCGTCTATCAAGCAATCCACTTTGCGTTGCACAAGGAAAATCTGAACACGAAGATCGTGGGAGCTCTTGCAGACGGCCCGAAGATCGAGGTGTATCTTTCCAATGGTCTTCCAAAGGACAAGATGCGTTCGTTCGACCTTTTCGATGTCTTGCAGCTTCGCTACATCCCGCATGCAGAAGACTCTGTGCGTTTCGTCTGGCTCCAGCGGACGCAGACGGGCGATATTGACGCAATGCGCCTTGCCAAACGCGAAAATCGCTTCGGGGGCATCGAAGAGGCACAACGTGTCCTCGACAGATCAATGCGGTCTGTCATGGATTATCGGGTGCGTTCCGGCGAAAAGTTTCTTTCGGAAGAAAACACCATTTACTGGGAGACCCGGTTTGGAGAGCGAGCCGATGCGCGCAGCCATCTCAACGCCGTGTTTGCGAACACTCCGTATGTGCGGTCCGACGATCTAGCAGTGACCAATGCGAATCGGGGATACGGCGACAACTTGCGGGACCGTCCCTCGAAGGTGGTCACTGCGTGGTGGAACAACGCGCCTCTCCAGATGATCCATTTTATTGGGAAGGATGCTCCCGAAATCAATCGCGTCAATATGGGGCGCGTTGGCTTCGCAGAGGGCGCGGCGACGCTTGAGAAAGCCGAGCGCGACGAAGACGTGCCAATCGCAGATTACATCCCTTGTGTCCGCGGCCATGTTTCGGCGAAGATTATCCGCGAACACCGAGATGTGTTCGTCTCTACGGTGAAGGCGTGTTGCGTCGAGTATCGAGAATTGTTAGGGTATGCGCGCTACGCACGCGACCTTTCTGAATTCTACACGCGCTACGAACCGATTATTCGGTCGCTTGTGACAAACAACATCGATGCGATGAAGTCGGAGTTGGACCAATTGCTCCGATATGTGAAGCCGTTGAAAGATCTTGTCGAAACTGCCGATCTGGTAGACGCCGTGAAGGCGCTCCCCGACGCTGTTGTCTTCAACACGTATGCGGTCGAAAAGGGCAGTCTTCCAGAAAATGCCACTTTGGATGGCTATGAGCTCCGCATCGCAGACGACGTGCAGACACTGGGAAAGATCCAGGATGCATATCCGGTCCTGCTCTTCGTGACCGTCGAGCGGATTGCCGAAACGTATGGATCCAGTGAACACCTGGCTGCCGTGAAGCGGATGGCGGACGTTTTCAACGACTATCCAATCGGGAAGGCACTACCCACTGGGAGCATTTCGGAAAGCATCCGGAAGCTTGGACATAAGATTTTCGCCGATGCAATGCGCTCGGACGAAGCAAAGCGTCGCTACCAATCCACCAAATTGTTGTCCAACAAGGCGCACGCACATATGGAAACTGCCGGCGCGTTGTTTCCCGTGTTACATGGTGTGGTGCGCTTTGGTGTTGCCACCGAAGCAACGAAGGAAGACATTGCCAAGGTTTTCCAATCCGACCTTGCGGCGATTGTTGCGCAGGCAACGGCAATTCGTGCAATTCCGTCAGTCGAAGAGGTCAAAACCACGCTCCCAATGGAAGGCGGCGAATGGATCGGATACAACGCGGTGTTGGCAGCACAACGGACGGCTGCGTACATGATAGGATATTGGATCAAGTCGTTCAGACTTCGCGATTTCTCGGTTCGCCCAGTCGTCAACAGCGGCGTTGAGGTGCAGGTGGAAACGGAAGACTCGAAGGCAATCACACCGACATCAGAAGAAGAAGCGCGGATGAATCGCCTTGCTGAAACGGAGTTAATGGTCGCGCAGACACTTGTTTATTTGTACGGAGGCCTCGAGTCTTCCAAGAATGTGGAAGAGGCGCGCCGGGCTCTCTGCGCATCTAACTCGAAGAGTCATGTTGATGCACTCTCCAACGCTATTCGTTCGTTCTGCGAAGAAACGAAAATCGAGTACGACGGGATTCGTGCATGGGTCACTCCTGCAAGAAATGTCGGACACACAATGCCCTATGTCGAAAACAGACAGAGTGCATCGGACGAACTCATTACCGAATACCGAAACCTGTACAACACGGGGGTCAACGTTGATGCCGTGTTTACGGTCAAGACTGCGGTTGAGATGCTGTGCGCGGCGCGCCATGCACTCGGGATGTCGTACATCGCAATGGACGTGCATGCCAGGTTCGAAACACATAACATGAAGACGGTGGATTCCGAGAAGAGCATCTGCACGGCGGCAGTACAGTGTCAGTGGATTGTCATGGCGTTGTACAACATGTTGGAGACGATGGGCGTCATCGATTCGTCACGGGATATTACCATCACCAAGGATCGACAACTCTCTATGGAAGAGCTCACACGTCTGTATGACATTTACCGCGCTTTGTTTTCTTCGATGCGCGTTCTGGGAGGAATCCAGATTAACAGACCTATCGTGGATATATTATTCACTTTCTTCGGCTTGCACGGCAAGGACTCTCCGGCCGATATGGAGAAGGCCTGGGCCGAGTTTTGCGCGATTTCAGACGATGTCCGGAGTCCTGGAGACATTTTTTCCAGAATGCCATCGACTTACGTGCCCGTGTCGCGCAAGCAGGACACTGCGAAACAATCTGCCGCAGATGCACTCCGTGCATTTCACAGCAACGAGCCGCTGTCTCGAGAACACCGCGACAAGATCGCCGACATGTTTGAAAACCGTGTGTTGGACGCAACATGCGGAGATTCGCACGCAATGAAACTGGGCATTCCTGCTGTCGACAATTGGGTTGACGCTCAGCATTCCTACTGCAACCTAGTCACCAAACTTCGGAATGCAAAGACTGCGCCTGTTCTCTATCTCATGGATTTCTATGCACGATCTGTGCATAACTATTTCTCGATCGGCCTTCGCATAAACGTGGCGTCGGAACCTAACAAGTTTGACCGCGAGCGCGTACGTGCAGCATGCAACAATCTCGAGCCTGCACAGGATGTCAAGACAGTTGGAAAATGGCACAACCTGCTCCTTTCCAAATTGGAGAAATCGCATTCGTACGTGTCATTCGATGCGGCTCTCGACGAGGTCCTTGATGAGATCGACAGCGACCATGCGACAAGACGGACGGAGATCCTGGCATCAGGCGCAATTGACAATGTCGAAATAATGACGAGCATTCACGCGCGCAACTATCTCTGTTTCTACGTCAATAACGTGCGCCGAGCGATTAAGCAGGAGGTTGCAGACGACAAGTTGACAATGGCCGGCCTAGAGCGTCGTGCATTCTCCAAGATCGAGAAGGCCGTCTGGGACCAGATCGTCAAGGAGTGCTCTCCGATCACCGGACTTCGATCTGTGCACAAGTTCATCGATTTCAAGAGGGTCATTGCGCGCGGCACAATGATCTGGGAGGAAATGCGGAAGGCGTTCCACAGCGCAAAGAAGCGCGGATGTCACGTCGATGCGTTTGATTCGATGTACAGCAGAATGGTGCACACACCACAGGCGACTATTCTGAATCGCGATGCATCCATGATGTTCAACGACATGGACAATGCAACCCGCGAATTCCCGGCCGAACTCGCCGAGTTGTTCGCGCCGCTTGACGAATCTTCCGGCTATTCGATGATGTGTGACCAAATCGCCGACAGGGTGAAACGCTACAATGCAATAATGGCCGAGTATCGGAAGCCGCATCAAGCATCCACTGTCAACACATTCGAAGCGTTCCGGAAGTTTATCGGGATAGATGTTGCGCACGCATCCGCGGAGTCGTCCGAAAATGTTTTTGATTCGGAAGATTTGAATCAGTTCGTCCAGAAAGAGCTCCAGTCGGACAATGCAACCCGCAAGGCTATGGCCTACGCATTTTGTTATATCGTTGTTCCAAATGGCGGAGACATTTCTGCCGTTGCACACGATCTCTTCGTTATGGAGGAAAATATGCAGAAGGCAGACGCAATCGTCCAACTGGTTGCCATGTACCAAATGCACCACGACTCGGGAAGTAGAAAATCTCGTTTACCTGATCTCCTGGTTCGGTACATTCAGTCATCGACTCGATCGTATGCACGGTGCAGTGTTGTTCACGAAGTGCTTCAGATGTTGGCTTCTGTTGGCGGGCACGGCATTGCAATTGATTACAATCAACTGCAACTCATTCCGCGCCAATTTCATACGTATTTCTTTGGAGTCGGCTCTTGGCACTCTTGTTGGGATGCTCTGCGCAAACTGTTGGAACACATCCGTCGCGTATTCCCGTGCAGCCTCGCGTTCACGCATCCGGACACGTTTTTCCGACAAATGCTCGAGCGGTTTGATGGCCCGTTCACCAAAGTCGTTTTGCAAGAATACATGCAGAATTTGATTAAGCAAGTCGTAACCCGTGTCCGCATTTCCAATCGCGCAGCGCAACTGTATCTCGAAAGAGTATGTTTGCCTTTGAGTATTGAGCCTATCGACTTAGCCCCGCACATCGGACAGTTGGTCTCGACTTGGCAACCGTCACTGGAACTGTGCTCGGCAAAAGCAATGCCGATCGTGTCCAGACTAGAATTTGACGGACGGTCGGTGGGTGGTTGGAAATACGCCGAAATCCAGCATCATTGCGCAGTTGATAACGGGAATCGCATGACAATGGCTGATGCCCCGCACAAGTTCACATGGGAACGCCTGGCTGCGCCAAGTGAAGCAGTCGACGCAATCAACACGATAGCAGATCTCAGCAGTACACTAACTGCACAGAGCATCGTAGAAAAGGTGAAGCGGTCGTCTCCAATCATGCAAACGTTTGGGATTGACGCAGTTCCTCGCGTCGCCGTCCCGCTGGTTGCAACGCTCCGCTTGGTGCAGCATTCGCCAGAGGCTGCACAGACTCTAGCAGACATGATCAATCTGACCGAGGGGGAGGCCATCACGCCGCAGTTAGCGCAACTCATCAAGACGGGGAATTCCGACGTTGCGTCGATCTATGCCTATTTCCAGCGAATCCACCCCGATCATCCGAGTGCAAGGTATCGCATCGTCACGGCAGTTGAGAAAGCGATCGAAAAGGCTCCGGACCACAAGTTGGTAATCGGAGGAAAGGACGCCCGCGACATTGTCGGGTATCTGGGACGGCGGCCAGAAGGAGCAGCAGCAATCACAGACCATGGCGCGCGCATGGCGTCGATTGTCCGATCAGCCGCGCGGACGCATTCCATGGCCGATTTGGCCAAACTCGAGGAACATCCAGACGACGCGGACATGTTGAAGCAGATGATCACATGGTTCTGGCTGCGCAAGGGCGCCGTCTTCCCGGAAGGCGTTATTTCGGCGACGAAGATGATATCAGAGCGCGGCCCGTTCCCCCCGTTTACGCTCCTTGTCGATGTGCGCACGCGCGAGGCCTTTGTGAAACAGTTTGTGCTGCTCGGGGTTGAATGTGCGTTGACAAAGAACGACAAGCGCAAGGAAGCGCTGACGGCATTTTTGCAAAAGATCAAGTCTGTTTCAAGGCCTCCAAAACGAAACCATATGAATATCGAGGACGCGTTTGAGATTGGATGCCATCTGCAAGCCATGCTCAAGAAATTGCGGAAAGACGTGCACATACTCGATCTTTCCATTGATTCATACATCCAATTGCATTCGGCAATCGACATGGACTGTCCGTCGTTGATTGGCTCCATCCGCACATGCGCATCCCCCAGTTTGCAAGCAGATATTGACGAAATCTGCAAGACGCGCGGATTCTCGATCAAGAAGGTCGATCTTGGACGGTATCCAGTGTCGGAGCTCCTGCGGCGGATGCGAATGAATCGCGATGACATCGACCGAATTGTGGGCTGGCATTTGAAAACGGCTGAGATATAATAATCTACGACTGTACTTCCTCGACAAAATGAGCTTGCATCACGTGATGCCTGGCTTATCTAGAAGCTTAAAGGACCCTGCTTCGTTAGGGTTGCAGCTTGCAGAAGGTTTATGGATTCCCCCTTCGCGCTTTCGTATGACAGATCCAGAGCTGGCATTGCGGTCAAGCCGCAGCGTGAACGTAGAATGACGATTTTCATGAATTCCGAATAAATTCGTTCGACTCCAGTACCTTCTATCCGACGGCTCTCATTCACATGATCCAAAGAGTCACCGTTGAACACTTCGAAGCCGGACACCCGTCCCCTTCGATTGCACAATCTCTCATCACATTTTCGCTTATCGGAAATTCGTTTTTCCTTCTTGCGCGAGGATGCGATGTGCGTGTATTCCCCATTGCTCTCGTATGGCTCACGATTGCGGACTGGTTCGCATTGCGTGCATTCCGTCGATCGGTGGTTTATTTCATCTGTCGATGGATTGTCCCATTCAATGCCACCATGTTGTTGCAACGGTCGTTTAAGAGCGCGTTTCCCCTCCGATGGATCACAAATTGGTACTTTTCGAAGTATTTAACGACCGTACATGCTTTCTATTCTACTGGGAGCCGTTCGCTGTTCGACATGTTCGTCTACCGTCCTGCGGCCTATTTCTTCGTGCCACTCACGTGGTTTGAGGGATTGGTTGGAGAGTACGGGCTCAGATGTTGGTTGGACACGTTGAAAGATGCATGCGCTGGGTTTGTGCCCAGTAACACGGCATCGACTAGCAAATTTGGACAGAACCAACTTGGCAGGGACAACGCTCAGATTCAGTGGCGCGTTTCGGTTCTCTCAATCATCTTTCCGTTTGTTATTTCCTATTGGTGGAACTGGCTTATTCGGCACGTTGAAGGACCACATCACACATCGCATTTTTGCGGTGAAAATGACTGGCTGATCGGCCTGCTTGTAACGGTGCTTTTCGCCATGTGTGTAACTCCGGACATCCCAACGCTGATCATCGTGTCGTTTGTGCTTCTTTTCGCTGCCGCGATACTCACCTGTTTGTTTGGTTTTCATAGTCGGCGTCGATAGGCTAATAAATCATTTCGGCGGCAGAGACGCCACTGTTCCTCCGTTAACAGTTGTGAGTTGCAGTGCATTTCATGACCAAAAGCAGATTGTTTTGGATGCACGGCGTAGTCCACTGCATACTGTAATCGTCAAGACGTTGGCAAGCCACCGCAAACAAATCTAACTTCTTCATCAGAAGCGCATTTCCATCTTCAGTGACCCGCTGCTGTGATGGCATCATGCTTCCGTACGAGTCCATTCATAATTGGGCCCAGCTGTGCGTCACAAAGTCGACCAGGTGGCAGAGGGTAGTAGCACGCGAGACCATCGAACGCATTCTCAAGCATCGGTTGTGTGACAAACAAGCCATCTGCACTATTACCAGTTACTTCCCGACCCGAACTGCCGTCCTTGTCGCTGTCATTTTCAAAGATACGTGGAAGAACATCAAGCAGCATGTCTTTCAACAGGGATTCTAAACGATCGATGTCGTCTTCTTCCAAAGTGGGTTTGAATATTTCAGGTAGCATTGCTCACATTCATGCACTGAGCTAACTAACAAAAATATGCGATTTCTGGCCAAAAAGCGCTCTCATCAATTGATTCTACGATTGAACGCTATGCAAGAAGAACGGTTTGCGTTGACGGTATAAAATAAATGACAAACAAATATAATAAACAAATGTTTACTATATGGCACTAGAAAACAAAACAAAACACAAGAAGAGTACAAAAGAAAGAAGACAAACAAACAAAAACGATGAAAGAAAGAAGAAAGAAACGCAGGAGCGAGCCCTGCGCGGACAGCGACAGTCGTCGTCCACGACAGCGTGTGGTTGACACAATAAAAGAACACAGAGTGCTTATCTATCTCCACAATAAAACGAAAGAGAAAAGAAACACAAACACGAACACGAACACGAACACGATGCTAACGGCGAAAGTGACTGCAGCAGGCGGCGTACAGTAGGCGCACGCCACAAGCGTGCTCCCGCTTCACGCAATAATCTGGCATGAGACGGCTGCTCCGTACGCCTCCCATTCGACAGTATAATAAACAGACGGTGTTGTGTGAAATGCCACGGAGAGGAAGTGAAACTCCGGGATGGTGGTTCCGCAAATCACTGCACTTCGTCGACCAATGTGCACCTTGCAATTCCGGCGATGCAGGACGGGTGCTGTCCCTGCCGGAGAAATCGTAGCATTCACCAACAGACAGAGCATGTCAGCGATCGGTAGAATCCGGTCAGCGACTGACCACAGGAACCGAGCAAATTCGAGAGCGATGGCAGGATGCAAGCAATCCGTGCCAAGCGTCGTTTGGTACATTTCGCTATTATCGTAGAAGCATTCTCTCGGTGCATACGTGATGTGTTGCACTGCATAATCTGCATCATCCGAAAGAACATTTCCACAATCTCGCATCGCAGCCCAAAGAGGCTGCCATGCGCACAAGATCGCCTCTGAGTTTGTTGGCGCGCAAAAACATGCTTGCTCCAATGGTCGCATCCGAAAGGCGTCGATCCTTCATGGCCTTACATTCACCGTCAATGCCTACTGCGTCGTAGAAAAGCTGCTTCACTGGAGCGCTGAAACATCCAAGTTGCATGCCGATTAGCAACATGGTGATCCTTTCCAGACGTGTACGTCTCTTTGGAAGATGCATGTGTGAACTGAAACAGAACACACTGGAAGCCACATGCAACGCTGCCGTTGAGATGTACTCGGACAAGTTGCGGAGTGCCGGGTTCTCTTCGCCGCTGTTCGCAGTTGCAGCATGGATGATTGCGAGAGGCTCTTCAGCCAAAGACTGTGCAGTTCACAAGGTCGTCGTCCAGAATGTGCGGCAAGTTCACCATTTCATACCGGCCAACGCAATCTGCAGGCGCGTGCTAGAGATTTTTCAAGCCGCAAATGACGCCTCGAGACGGATCTTTCGTACGGTCGGTCTGCTCCAGAACATCCCTGGATTCACAAAGCAGTCAAAATGTGACGTTGTTGAGAGCCTTGGGAACAAGCCCAATTGAAGCATTGCTCGTTTTCGTCCTACTGATGTCAGACGTGCGGACCACTGTAATGTACTCTGGCGGATCCTCCATGTACACCTCCGAAATAACACTGATTCCATTGGTCGCAGCCAGCTTCGCGGACGGTAACGCGAAAACGGTCGACAGCACATGCAAGTGACCAATTACGCCCTCTTATTTCGTTGGAATGTAATCTTGGGTCGCAAGCTCCTATATCAACACGGGCTTGCGAACGGAGTTGTCGTGGACAACAGCAGTAGGTGTTCGCGCAAGATTCGCGCTTGTTTGTTTGTCTGCTTGTTTTATTTCTTGTGTTTTGTTTTGTTTCGTAATGTGCGCATAAAATACTGTTGTTTTTTTTAATTATATTTTGTTTTTATTTCTACAGTCAACACACAGTCATGCGAACTCGAGTTCGCCTAAAATCGACTTCGGTCGTAACAAACAGTCATGCGGGTCATAGAGCACCGATCCTTCGTATCGTTGTAAAAATGATAATAATTCACGTAAACATTTATTTTGTGGTGTCATTACACTTTCCCCCTAATCACAATGTTGAAATAGAAAGTGGTTTCCGTAATGACAGACTCGGAAATGCCGATACAGCATCCAATAGTTGGCCAGTCGACCATCGCCCGCAGAGCCAAAAGATTGCGTGTGCATTTGCATAGATGTAGTGTATGTGAGATGCCCGAGTTCTGCATTGTGAAACAATAAAAGAAACAAAGCAACAGCTTCTGCGCTCAGTCTGAGCTAATTTTACGCGTTTCTGGTTTCCGCTTCTGGATTCTCAACACACCAGACAACCAAAGGCAAAATGTCCACGGAATTCGAATTCGATCTTTAAATGGTCTGTTTGCTTACGACATTCCAACGACGGATGCCGGGGAATGGACGCACGCAAGAGATTTCCACTCTGCTGGATTCTGGATCTTGAGGCCACGATAGTAGTTTGAGCGCAACATCAAGTTGATGTGATCAGTCTCCGCACACACCGCACCAAAACAGTCGAAGCACGTGCACGGGATGCACGACCCGCTGAGGTAGTACTTGTGGAGACCCAGACAGCCACCGAGACACAAAACAATCGGGTTGCAGACCATGCAACATGCGACGATCTTGAGCTTCTCAGCAGGAACAGGAGGCCAGAAGCTGTAGGCAGGCTCTGGGGCTGGAGCCGCCATTTGCTGTTGAACCATCATTGGAGGTTGCATGACCATCATCGGAGGACTTGCAATTACCGCAGGCTGAGCAACTAGCATCTTGCTTCGTAGAGGTGTTGAGGTTTCTTCAGCAAAAATGAAAAAAAGAAAGGAAAAGAAAAGAGGAAAAAAGAAAAGAACACGAAAAGTGCGAACTGGGGAAAAGCGAAAAAAGAGAAACGAGCCCCGCTAGAGGGCCTCGACGACCGATCGCGCTCTGGGGTTCGGTCCGAATGTGAGCCGGACATCCGCACCATCCATCTCGAAAAGGAAGTTTCCGGTTGGGAATGCGACGTGGCTGTCAGCTGAAAGAAACACTCTGGAACGATGAGCCAGACTTGGGCAGAATGATTTTTGCATGCCAGTTACAACAAAAATATTTTCCTGATCACACAATCCATGTCACTCCGGTTTGCCAGCACATCACGCTTGCATGTCAACCTCCGACGGCGACCCAGAATGTCGGAGGAGACGCAGAAGAATGGTAAAACGAAGCATACAAACAACAGCATGCCCACATCGCGACAAGATCCGCTGCGGGATACCATAAATGTGATGAAGAAAGAATCGCTTCTGGTGGAACTTGTGTGATGTCATTTGACAGAGGAATAAATATCACTTCAGGTCAACGTATTATGACAGTTGGGAAATAAGTATTTACTCACACTCTTTCTTTCTGTCATTGTTTCTTCGTTTTGTTTATTATAAAGGTTTGGGTGTGTCATTATCAAAAAAACACTATCACAATCCCCGTTTCGTTGGATTATAATCTTGGGTCCCAAACTCCTACATCAACACAGGGTATCGAACGATGATTAGGCGAAGGATGACCTTCGTGAAGCGGTTCATTTCGCATTTCACAGGCGCAGTGAAGCCGGCGAAGGTTGGGAAGAGTCGCCTGAATGGGTTTCTTGGTTTGACGATCGCGATCTACTGGACACTTGGTGTCGAAAAGCTGGCATCGTCGTTTTAAGACTCAGCACGCCACTTCTCCAATTGATCGTGAGTGTCTCAACGGATGTTCTACACCATGTCCTTGCTGTTCAGCGACGAACGGTTCAAGAAGTTCATGTGGAGTGGAGTGGGAGATTTACTTGGACTGAAGGAGCGAACAGCGCGTCTTCGGAACTGTAGTCATCATCGAGACATGCAACCCTGGTATGGTCTCCAGTAATCCAAATCGATGAGTGGGAGCTACTACATTAACATCGTGAGGTTTCTTTAATTTTCTGCACCATGTAATCATCGTCGTACTGCCCCCCTAACATCCATGAAATCGTGCCAATGCATATTCGATGCGCGATGCACGAGCCGTCCAGTCTGTTTCGATCAGTTTGGCATGGTCAGCGCAGCTTGTTGGTCCTCCATCGGCAGAGCGGGCAGCAGGCGTCCGTCCGAAACACTGAAACCAGGCCAATAACTTCAGATGACGACCCCGTGGACAGTCTGCTGGGTAGGATGCACGTGGATGACTGAATCCGGCTACTGGCTCTCAATCACGCAAACGCACCACGTAATGAACACTGGCAAGATGGATCACGGAGAGCCATCGATCCTCGAAACCAGACTGGTCGTCGTCGTTGAGCCGTTCAACACACTTCCGCCTCTTTCCTGACACCAGTGTTTCAGAACCAAGAGTGGTTTGGTCCATATAAAGACAGCCTGCAGAACGTACAAGAAATACGGACCGTGATGGGCCTCGTGAACAGCGAGACCACCGTGATCGTCCTGTTTGTTTTCGGAAACATGGCAGCAGGTGCGCTCTCCGTCGAGCAGCAGAGTGAGCTATTCCCGCCGTGCTTCCGACAAGATGCAAACAGCGCCTCGGTGGTCAACCAGTTCTTATGCGATACGTGTATTTACTTAATTCATAAAAGTAAAATCAGCTAGAGAAAAACTACAACATAAAGTTCAGAAGAATCGCAAAGGAGGCAGAGAGCCCAAGAAGCACGTTCCATCTCGCGCTCGCAGCTCCCGAGGTCTCGCAGGTTGTGCCCTTGACACCCACTGCAACGGAGCCGGAGCCTGTGCCAGAGTCAATGGAGAAGAAATTGAGACCGCCTTCGCACGTCCCGCCAAAGTAGCGCAGTGCAAACGTAAAATCCTTGGTCGAATCTGCGGCCAGGTACGCCGGAACAGCACAGGTGTTGCCGCCCTGCGAGTCAACGCTGCAGCGATACACATAGTTGAGTGTGTACTTTGTTCCGAGAACAGTGATATTCAAGGTGGACACCTCCAGTGACTGCACGCCCAGTGTCTGCCCGGTGGTGCCGTTGACAATGCAGAAAACATTGTTTTCAAACTCGGGATACACCTGGGCAACAGTCGTCGGGCAGGCAGCACGGGCACACGGGAGAGTGAATGCAAAGGCTGCAAAGATGGCGAGAATGGCAAGGGATTTCATTGTGGAATGCGTATATGCAGATTTGTCAAAGAATCGATACGGAAAGAAGAAAAAGAAAAGAAAGAAAAAGAAGTTGAATCGCAGAGAAGTTCTTTAAATTCTTCGTCCGCGTGCTTGCCGCACGGTCGTGTTAGGGTTGCCAAGCCCTAGGTCAGCTCGAGCTTGTTGCATCGGAAAGGGATTTCCGGAAATGCCGAGTCTGCCAGTATGCTTGAACAGACCTTCCAAAAGGAGACAGAATGCACAAGGCGAAAAATGCCGAATGACGGACGTGCGGTGTCTGTTTCACGGAGCCACTCGCACTATGATTTTACCCCGATTCTACACAGGACCGACATCAAAAATGGACAAAATGTGACTCCGCCTGCACGTGGATGTGTATGCAGTCGAGATTCGCCGTTGTCACCTCGCTTGTCCTGTATCTCATGAGCTACATCAACGGGCTGCAACCACGAGACAATGCACAAACCCATGAATGTGCCCCACTGCTGGACAGACGTCTTCGTGATGATTGACATGGTGCTGTGATACGGCGGACCTCAATTAGAGATGTTTGTTACAAGGGTGTGATTTGGTCAGCAAGATCCCGCGACACATGACGTACTGTTTGAGTGACACATATGAATAAAACAAATATTTGTCTTATTTGTATTCCACAAGAAAACGAAAGGAAAGCAAACACACAAACACTCAAACAAACACAGACAAGAAAAGACAAAAGCGCGAATCCGTTTTGTCTGGCTACGGTAGGCCGCTTACAGCAGACGCACGCCACAACTGCGTGCAATGGTGGCACAAAATTCGGTGTATGCACGAAGCCGTTTCCGACTCCAACAGATATGACCTGCCGACCTGAGTGAGACAGGATGCGAAAGAGGCAAACCGTTCCTTAAGAACGAGATCGAAGATACAGACCGCAGATTTCAGTATTCGGGGACCAGTACAAAAAATGTGGAACTGTCGAGCGTCTTGAAGTGACTGCGCGAAGGCACGCAGGAACGAATGCATGGATGAAACGTTTCCTGGTCGCTGTGGCCGACTGAAATGCAGTCTCCTACGATACTGCGACTGCAATGTGCGTAAGGAAGTATCTTGGCGGCGAAATGGAAAAGCCAAGGCCTCATCACGCACGGGAATCTGCGGACGCGCCGCTGCAAGGTTCTACAGTCGGCTACATTGTATCTGCGCCAAAGATCATGGAAGAACAAATTTATGGAACGGGTGGCATAATCGAGATTGAACGCGAGATCGATTGCGAGAGCGACAGCGAAGAGGATCGTCAACCAGATAAGTGTTACTGTCGGCGCATAAAAGAAATGACGAAACACATGAAGAAAGTCTAGTGGCATTGGAAGAAAGAACGAACGAACGAACGAAGGTCAGCGGATCCACTTCCGTAAATACTCCAAGATATTTCGTGTCACTTCAAATGTGACATATCACGCCGACTATCATGCCGATGCCATGTGTGTGACGTGTCATGCCGATCATAACTCTGGTTGAGTCGCTTGAGTCTCACCTCTACATAAAGACCTCTGTCACAGATACCTGCACTGACGTACACACACACACATGCTCGGTTTGTACCCAGTCATTATCCAAATGACTACGGCTGTTGGAGCATACGAACTGTCCATTTCGACATGGGACGGCATGCCCAAAGGAAGAAGCCACGGTCGAGTCATATCCACATATCCTGCTTCTCAGAATTTCGGCGAGTCGTAGCGAATGTCATGACAATGGCAAACCATTCTTTCGTAGAATCAATAAAGACCCTTGTCTTCCTCGCTAAGCATCCCGGGTGCTCCTCAAAACTGGGCACGTAAATAGTGAACCATACTGGAAGACCGGGCCACGATAAAGGCCACACGCAAGAATGATTGGAGTTTGACTAGGCGCTTTCAAAATCCGGCTGCGCTATCGATATCCCCGCGAAAGAACTCCAGGTACAAATAATCGTGGCACGGCCGAATTCTGCGTCCCGTAGTGTAAGGAACAAGATGATCGTGCCTCGATTTTGCCATTGACGCCGTTTCTTTCGTGGATGCGCTATTCGCGAAAAGTCGATTATATTCCGTAGAGAGAATCAAAGGCGAATGCATTGCAACAATTGCTATTTCAAAATTTGTTGGCAAGCATTCCGATATATGGGATTGTTTTGTTATTTACGACTATTTAGAAGACTTTGTTTATTCGTGCAAAGCGGAATGCTGTAGGAGATGCTTATCGCAATAACCGACCTTATGCGTCATTTCCCGTGAAAAAGCGCTTTACAGCCAAAAAGAGATGCGGTGGAACCGAGATCCCCTGGATATTCCGAGCACTGTCCTTGACATCACGCAACTTCGATTGAGTCTCTGTGTATACGGCAGACTGGTGCTTGAATATAGTTGACTTCACATTCTACGTACAGTAGCTTGCATAATCACACCATGTGCAGAAAGAAGCGATATTGGGAGTCAAATGCAATTCACTGATGTTTTCAACGACTGTACCTGTCGACAGAACCGGATCGCAATGGATCGCACTGACATCCACTATCCTTACAGTATCCCCGTTTCCTGCGTCCAAATGCCTGCTTCTGCATCGAGAAATGCCTCCCGCGACTCTTCGAACGCATTTGCTCCCTCGGCTTTTTCGGTTGCTTCCGCCTTCTGTACGAGCTCGTCGTGTTCCGAGCATAGGCGCACACGCTTCCGCGCTCTCTTGGTTTCCTCATTGACGTATTCCTGCAGTGCACCCGCGAGCGTTGTGGGGGAGCCCACTTGCAATTTGCGGTCCAGAAATTCAAGCAGCGATTCTATCTGCGCATCGCGCCTCGTCGGTACTTGCATAGCAACCGTGTCCATTGTCGCATTCTCGGCATCTGGATTGGTAAACTTTGTGCTCGTAAATCGGCCACCGGTGTTTTCGCGAACCTGCATGCACAGGTCGATGTCCTTCTTGCTGAACTTTGGACAGTACATCGTCACGACCAGCATTTCCGAAAATTCGCCAGCAAACGGCACCGAGCGAAACAGCCGATTCACGCCAGCTTCGAGAACCTCCGATTGACGGTCTTTCAGCCTTTTCCGATCCCGGTGTGGAATATTCAATAAAGATGAAATTATACGGGTCGTCTGCGACATTTTCCCTCGCGTATTTGAGAGAAATGGAAGAAGAAAAAAGGTAGACGAGCACGATTTGGGCGAGTCTGAAATTGGGTGGGTATCTTGCACTGCAACGGACTTTGGAGTGCAAGATTGCACAAAGTTGCATGAAAATGCAGTGAAAATGCAATGCAATATTGCAGCTTCTTAAGCGGTTCCGATTGCCCGCCATTTTGGCCGCCGCAATTTCCCGCGCTTTCACTTCTGGCCTCTCTGGCCAAATGCCTCAAATTTCCTGCTCGACATCTCCAGTTTGAATTGTTGTTGTTGATTTTGTTTCGTTGTTCGTGGTTTTTAATTTGTCTTTTGTTTGGACATTTCTTGACATCAGAACATGTCTGTTGCAGAGTCATCTTCAAACGAAACAGGACGGGATTCGCAGGCCCGTATTGCTCCTGTGGGACACAAATCAAAGTCTTCTGTTTTCAAACATGTGGTGTACGCTGGAGGTGAGAAAAGACCCTGCAGAAAACCAGGGGAAGGGACCTTGGAAGTGTAAACACTGTGGACTATCTGTTCCAGGATCCGATAATCCGACCCGAGTGTGCGCACACTTCATCACCTGTAAGAACATTCCCGCAAGTGACTTGGCTGTCTTGTCCAAGCAGCACAGCTCCATTTTTGGACGCGTTGTTTTTTCCCCAAGTTCGAACAACTCGCAATCGTTTTCGTCGTCGTCGTTGACAATTAGAGAAGAATGTCGCTTGGTTGAGAGTCGTCGACGAGTGCTGACATCAGACGCAAGTTACACCACAGAACCAGTGAAGAAAGTTTTCCGCCAGTCGTCAATCATGTCTTCGACTGTGTCCATTTCCCGTCCTGCCTGGGATGCCTTTGTGCGACACTTTGTGAAAGCAATGTACCAGTGCAACGTTCCGTTCAGGTTCATTGAAAATGAACAACTGAAATTCGCATTCGACAGTCTCGGTGTCACTTCAAGATCAGAGTCATTCCCTGCACTGCCGACTCGCCGAGCGGTCGCTGGTCCACTGTTGAATGAAATGTACCAGGAATGCAAGTTTACTTTCGCAGACGCTTGTTTGAAGGCCCGATGGCTGAGCGTGTCGACCGATTCCTGGACAAACGCTGCAGACGCTGCAGTGGTCAATTTCATCGTGCACACACCCGCGCCCCTTTTCTTCGATTCCGTTTTCACCGGAGACCACAATCAAGATGCAGAGTATTTGGCCAACGTCATACATGAAAAGATGAGAGAAATCACCCAACATGCGTGCGATGGAGAAGACAAGTGGAGTGCAATCGTCACAGACAACTGCAACACAATGAAGAAAGTATGGAGATTACTGAAACAAAAGATGCCCAAGCTAGCAGCCATTGGCTGTGCAGCTCACATTACACATCTTCTCTTGAAGGATATCTGTCGAGACTTGCCGTGGCTTGCCGCAAGTATTGACTATTGTAACGACTTGACGTCGTTTTTTAGTCGGAAAAAATTGCTGTGGAAGAGAATCGAGACGCAATGCGGCGCGAGGAAACGTCTACAAGCATCTGTCTCGACAAGATGGGCCAGTCAACACACATGCATTGCGAGTGTGATTGCAAATGAAGATGCACTTCGTCAGGCCGCTGCACGGGCAGAGATGCAGGTAGAACTAGGACATCGTGCCGCTTCGTTGGTCATGAACAGCTTTTGGCAGGAATTACGCAAGGCCGAATGCTTCTTGCGTGAGTTTGCAATCGTCATCGCTTTCTTGGAAAGTGATTTGTCGGTGCTTTCCGATGCATTTGTCCTGTGGGACCACCTGAATCTCCACTGTGCGTCTGTTCTGTCGGCAGAGGATGCTGCTGGAGCAGAAACCAAGCTACTCCAGCGGTGGAAGGCGTACCTGCATCGACCAGAGATTGTCGCCGCGGTCTTTCTTGATCCGCGTTTTCACCGAATGTACTTTGATTCTTCCGTCGTGGACGAAGGTGTTTCAGCACTGGCTGGACACCATGGTATGCAGGTTTCACGGGGGAGATCGTTCCTCCTGAAGGAGCTCCGTGTTCATGGGCAAACTTTGGCCGCGTGAAGCGCGATGGCCCGCACACGCTGCAGATTTCGGAGCTTCCGATTCATACATGGGTTCAGCCGATGTTTGAGCAGTTGCAGAGGTGGATGGTGGACCGCAGCTTGAAGAACAAGGTCGGTCCATTTCACGATGCGCAGAATCTCAGCGAAGAGAATCGCGTATGCCTGCACATCCAGTTCCATAATTCAGAAGATGCCAAAGACTTGATGCGTCGCGATGTATACAAGCTGATGAGACTGCAAAGACAGGTGTCATTTTCAAATGTCCACCTGTTTTCAACGGACAGAGAGGGCCTTCGAATTCGCAAGTTCGCGCACCCATGTGACGTCCTTCGCGTCTTTGTGCCTGCTCGACTGGAATTGTATCGCCGTCGCAAGCAGATGATTCTCGAGCAAAAATGGTCAGAAGCAGCTCGACGTCGAAGCATTGTGCAGTATGTTGAGAATCGCTCCTTGGTGCAGAAAGTGGTGCGCGCGAACCTCGATGGACTTGATCCATCACCCGATCTGGAAGCAGCAGGGCTTGCAAGAGTGAACGGGTCGTTCGACTATTTGCTGCGTGGTCTGAATGTAGCGTCGGTGCGGGTGGAGGAGGTGCGGGTGCGAGCGTCTGCCAGTGAAGAAGTATGTCGAGAGTTGGAGTCCAGGGGTGCAGAGCAGATGTGGATCGCCGAATTGGACCGTTTCATGCAAGAATGGAAAGCTCGAATGCCGGAGACCGTTGTGGAGGGCGCGAAGTTGCCGCGGAAACAGAAGACAATGCAAGCGCCTCCGGTTATGAAGCCGCCGAAACTTGAAAAACCGGTAGCTCTTGGAAACACGAAGGAGCGCATTGCGTCGCTGTTTTCGAAGAAGCAGGCCGGTCCACGGAAAAGAGCGCGCAAGGATATGTCATCCGACGAAGATGATTTCGAAGACGACTTTGGTGTCGCTGATTTGCATGACTAAAGCAAGGAATGCTCGCTGAAAACGTGGATTCTGCTGTGCTTTATTCGGTACAAGACATTTATATCCGAAATGCTCTGTAGCATTTACAACGTGTCCTACCGCGATTTATGTCCGAAACTCCTGCACTGGCTTTGGCTGGCTCCTTTTTTCTGTTTCAACTCTTTTGCTTGGGTTCCTTGATGCTGCTGATTGCGGTTTTCTTCGAATCATATCCCAGTGCGCAGACAGATTGAGATTGCGTACATGACGATGTCACCTGTTTCTGGATTTCGAGCAGCGATACCTCCATTTGTAGTCGTGCTCTTCGATGTTCAAATTCAGATTCTCTCCACGGAAATGTGCTTGCGAATTTCGTGCGTGATGCTGTTCAACTGATTGAATGAGTGCGTATCCAGCTTTGGCTCATTTTCTCAGAGAACGGTGTTTGCTCGGACAATCCACAAGAACTCGATGTGGCTGTGCGTTATTCTCTGACTCGGTGATGTGATTTGCTCAACAATAACTCGCAGCATAAAACACCGCAGGTCGGCTCTAGCTGAATCCAGTATGGAGAACAGGGTCTGATCAAGAAGTCGGTGATCGGATCTGTTATACAGAGGTCGAAAAACGCACATTTCAAGGATCATAAAATGCAAATGGCAGGGTCCGCTTGTCCGTGGAAACGTCCGCATAGAGGAACATGCAGTGTCTTCCGAGAGATCTGATTCAAGGAGTTGGAGATGCGAGTTTGCACAAGATCTTGCTTCATGTGCAAGCATGCACAAAGAGGCCCAGCGCGAGAAGTGATTCGGATAACGTGTGCGTTGTATTTAGGGGTATTTGCCGTAAGAGGGTACTTCACCGTCTCCTTCGGCAAATTATTCGTGTACTGATTCATCCAAAACATAGATACCCACAAGTATGCATTCTCGTCAATGCGCTGAGCCTTATGAAACGGCGCGGCTTTTTCCGCAAACGAGTTCTTGATTTGCGAAAGGAGGGTGATAGACAATTCAAAAGACTCCATGGCTTTTCTAGTGCATTCAAAAAACTGAGGTTATTTAGCGGGGGGCATGGTCAGTCGCTGGCAGTTCCTTACGTAAAATATCCAGGTATATGCCTGTTCCTGTGCCATTCAAACCAAGGTCGGCTGCATTTAAAACAAATGTCAACCGATCGGTGTTTCAATGTCGCCGCACGAGGAACGGCCATGCGATCGATTACCATGTCTAGAAAAACGCCATCACTGCTGATTATCACGACACAAGAAGGGACATTTGACGTGGATCGCGCAGACTTGGGAAAAGCAATCGATCATCGGTTTTATGCAGGAACTGTTGTGTGCGTCTGAGAAACCCTTGCACTGATTTTCATTGCTGCTGTTGAGCTCCAGACTTCGCAAAATCTCGTGGAAACGTTCATTTCAAACGGTACCGTTGATGTACAGGCCGTTGCAGATTATCTTCAAGAAAAAGCATTCCCTGATGGAAGTGAGAAAGTCATTTCTGATGCCACATGGGGCGTGATAGAGAAAGAGCTGATGCCTGCAGAGACAGTGCGTGCCGTGTCTGGATTGCTCGTTTCGTAAAACAGTCCAAACAAACCGTCGTCGCTGTCTGAAAGTCAAAGGCCTCTCAAAATTTGTACGTCGCCGGCTCTTTAAAAACTTCAAATATGTGCAATCATGACATAGTTCGACATTTCCGCTTGGAAGAATACCGATCCGAAGAAACGAACCGTATTCTTTTGAATCGTAATGATGCACTTACATCCTGCTTGCGCTTTCCGATCCAGCTTTGCGGTAGGCCAAAAAGAGTTTCTGGAACACACCTGAACGTGTCTCGGGAATGCCCTGCAGCACAGCTAGTACACAGAGACCCTACGAAGCGATCGACATCAGTCCCATCCTGTATCTGCAAGAACAACAAGGGACCTTGGATGCTCTCCAAATATCCATCAAAAAAACGTCAAACAGTGAATGCCTCTTTTCCGGCGATGACAGTCATCGACAGCGTTTTTCGTGCCACATAAAGAATCGCGCTATCGTTGCGGTCGATTTCGGTGCTCCGATCGGCAACATGATCGCGCCTCTCGACGAAATCTCGATTTCGGTCATGACCTCCCACCACCTGCAACAAGCAACCACAGGCCTCCTTGATGTTTGACGAATACGGGTACACTCCCGACCTCATTTGCTTGGCAATGATCCAGCGCGGTGGGTGACACCGCACCTTGTCGACTTGCCAAAGTCATAGTGCTCTGTAGAACGAATGAATCATTTGCAGGACGCGTTTTCGAAATGTAAGTTAAACACCCATAAATGCAGGCAAAATTCAGTCCCATATCTCTGCGTCTGAGTCACCGTCGTCTTGACATCCAAGCGCGTTTGTGTTGGGGATCAACATATTCTGGCTATTTGCATGTGTGCTCGAGCTTGCAGTGTCCTCCACAGACAGCTGATTGGAGTGTGTTCGCGACCACTCCTGCGCCGAGATGATTCCCATTCTCACTTTGCCACTCATGGAAATGCTTTCGATGGTTTCTGCACTATCCTCCGGAACAGTGAGCGCTCTCGCGCGTTTTGTTCTAGACACTTCGCGCCTGTGTTGTTCCGGTGTCAATCCTGTTCGAATCTCTCTGACTCTTCTGCTGTATTCCTCGATGAATGTTTCTGGATAATGCTTCTGGGTTTGCGCATTCGGCGACCTCCGATCATCTTCTGCCAAACGACGCATAACTCCCACCGAATCATGCTTGCCAAATTCGTCGTCCCTTCTTTCGTCCGATAAAAAAATCTTGTTGGCTTTGAAATGCATTGCCATGCAATGGAAATTGATATCACATGCCGGGATCGACACTATGCCACCTTCTTCATAATTGTTGTCCATATCGTTGAGCGCGCTAAATCGATGAATTGCATTTCGTTTTCCAACGACACCGTCTGCCCGTTGCTGTTCTTCGTCTGATTGGAAATGTTGATGAATTTCGGGAATTGGCAGTATGTAGAGGAATGGGGTTGCAGATACAGGATCTTTTGCGGCACGGTGTGTTTGTCCTGGCATACCTCAGCAACGCACTGCATGACCTTGTCATATCCAAGAAGCCTGGCCACCACTCTCGAGAAATCATAGTCTTCCAACAAAACATGATCGCGGTACTTCAACAACTCGGAAACCAGGACGGTAACGTGCATCTTTGCATCCGGACCGTTCGGGTCCTTGATCTTCACCTTATGCACAATGGGTATCTTGGCGCGTGGTTTTGATGCATCGATTTCAGCCGGATTGACCCGTACCGAGTTTGCATCGAATTCGTTTTCAAATGCCAACGGGCGCTTGAAAGTGTATTCCTCGACTTTCTGGTGCCTAAATTCCTTCAAGATCTTCCGAAGACTCTGGTCGCTCATGTCCACGTTTGCGTCAGTAAAGAGCTCCTTGAGTTCTTCGAACAACGACGCTTCGTCGCCAAAATCAATGTAGTTGTAGTACACTTCCAGTCGATTCTGACGCGCGGTCCCAGCATTGCTGTTATGTTGGTTGGTGTTCACATCGACATCCGGCGCTGTATCTCGAGACGCCGCCGCTTTTTTGTGTAGATAATCATGCTGCCCACCACCAGAATTCAACTGCCTATGATACAACACTGATAATGCAGCCATGACGGTCGAATGATGCGTCGACTGGATCTGATCTTCCAACAACGAAATTGCGAGTACGAAGTGATGGATGCGCGAATAACATCTTGCATGAACTGCGTTCATCGCATCAAGCACCTCAAATTTGTTGTAATATTGCGACGATTCAACAAAGTACACCGCGAGAATGGTCTCCATTATGGTGATCACGCGCGCCATCTGAGCGATTTGATCGGCCTTGCGCAACATGAATCCTTTGATGTTTGCTTTTTGGATGGCAGCGAGCAACGCGTTGGTTCGATTGGCGATGAGATCTTCTAACGGCTGTGCTTCGAAAAAGTCGATGAACAGAAGCATTTCATACAGAATAAACATAGCTTCAACCGATTTCAGCATGTTTCGGAAGTGTTCTTGATCATCTTTTTCAGACTGTTTCATGCGCGTCTCGGCTTCCTTGGCGTCACCTGCCGAGCCCATCTCGCGACGGAGTCCCGTGCGCGACAGCAGAAGAAGACGCTGGATCTCAGGAGAATCAAGCCGTCCAGAGATATCCGAGTTCGTGCACACGATCTCGACACGATCATCGAGCGTTAGAAACGCCTTTGATTTCCGGTCTCCATTGCTTGTATCACATACAATCGTGACTGACTTTTGATTGGTCTTCCCGTTCTTCCAGCGATTCATGACGCCCGAGCGCTTCTCAATGCCGACCCAGCCGTAATCTGCCACATACTCCGACGTGCCTTGCTTGTTGGTGCGGGAGTCTGGCCGATCGCCCGTGTTGCTGTGGAAGAGCAGGCGATCCACAAGGAACGACTTTCCGATGTCTTCTGGGCCGCAAATGAGCGGGTGCACTCGCAATGTGTCTCCGATCTTACTGGTGTTGTATCCGGTGAAGATGGCAAGCCAGCACGTCAGGAAGTCGAAGTGCGAGTTGGACACAAACTCATAACGTGTCAGATTGTCGAAGTAGTATGCAAAGAAGTTTTCGATGATACTGAGACTGGGGTCGACGACTTTGACTGCAAAGGGCTTGCGACTCAGGTCTTCCTTCGAGATCATTTTCCAGTGTGCGACCGTTTTCTTGGCCCCCGATGAAAGTGCCGCTTGCGGATTGCTGATTGTTCGAATAAACATCTTCATCCGATCATTGGAAAATGCTATCTCCTGTGCAGCCGTCTTGACGCTCGCTCGATGTTCGCGAGTGGATGTACGCAATTTGTAGAGATCGGTGAATTCAAACGTTTCCAGTATCTTTTCATCCGTGATGGTCTCCGTCGTTGCGTAATGCCGATTGTCCATTGGTTTCAACAAATGTACCTGGTCCTCGCTGTATCCTCCCAAAAACTCGCGGCCAAGTTGATCAATCTGGTTCTGACGCCTGATGCGCAACTGGCGAAGTTGCTCGCTATCCATGTTCTGCGCCATTTCACTACGTTCGCGAACGAAGGTCTGGAGGAACTCCTCCTGCTGCTGAGTGTCGGTATCCATTTCCGCATCGCGAGTTTCGAAGGCTACGTGGGGCATGAGACGCATCTTGATGTCATCCCATGTCATTCCGACATCCGGGGGAACGAACACCACGCAGTTTTGCTTGGGAAACTTGATATGCATCCTTCCTGCGAAACCGCCGGCAACATAGTGCAACGGGTCTGTCTGGGGATTGTTGACTTCACAGAGACCAAGCGAATCAAATGTGGCCAACATGCCGAACATTGTGATCGGGTTGAAGATCCCTCCGTAGTCTTTGATCATGCCTTCCTTCACCCCCACGATTTTCGTCCTGTCCACCTCGATCCCGTTGACACGCTGGACATGTTTTGCCCAGTCCTCGATTCTAGTGATCGTGGGAACTTCGTTGACATCTGAGCGGAATTTTTTGCGAGGAGGTCCTGTTTGGGACCGTGTCCCAAACATCATGTCTCTCGTCATTCCAGCAAAGGAAGTATTCATCGGTTCTCCCGAACTTCCGTTGATGACCTGCACTAACGCGGCCCCAGGCGATGGAAATTCGTGGATGGATTGGAAAAAGAAGAAGATTCTGAGCTGGCGAAACACGCCGTTTGAATCTAGAACCGATTCAACGTACGTTTCGGCTCCAACCATGGGTCCGTCTGCTTGAGATGGTGCAAGAACCTCGGAAGGGGTGGATTTTGCAGCAGCGCCGCGATACTTCGTCACAGCCAATGCCATTGTGTTGTACACATATGGCATCGACTCGCCTACATTGCTTCCCGATGCAAAGTCGCCTATGGTCTTGCCACTGAGCTCAGACGCCGGGATTTAAGGACGACAACATGAGCCACGTCCTTCAAAGGGTTTTGAGGACGGGTCCATGCGATAGAAGAACGCATGCCCCATGTGTTGGGGACCCATTTTGCAGCTGGGAGGGACGTGACTGACATGATATTCACTCTGCAAATCTAGCTGAAAGCAAACTGTGTACCGAACAAAAAGAAAACGAAAACGAAAGAAGAAGGGGAAAAAAGCGTCCGGATCGTTTTTATAGGACTCGACTCCAAACCCTAGCACTCTGCCAACCCTGGGCATCAACAATGCTAGCCGTCGGCAACCCTAATGGACATAACCCTATGGAATCCTTCTTCGTATATCAATGGAACACATCAGCAGCACCGCCCTATGGAAAAGTCGTCGACTGCGGGTCCTCTGGTCTTTGAAACCTGCAGTCTCGTCCAGAAAAGGTGTGAGTGCATGCAGTTCCTGTGGCACTGTGGATATCTGGATCCAGTCAGCTTCTGATTCTGTTTGTATGCAAGACTGTCCTTTTGGAGACTATGTCCTACTATCAGAAGAACTGTACATAGAGCTGCAGATATGGAGGCTGCATCTATTTGTATTCAGTCAGCACTGGTACGGGTCCGGTGCATATGCACGCTGGACTTACAAACAAAACATGATTGATGATATTCTAAAACGGACATTCGTAAACTCTGTGTGTCGTCGAGAGCTTTGTACTCTCCATTCGGCGATCTCATTCTCGCATTTTGTTCCGATGAAAGCGAACAATGTGGAAGTGGAGAGGAAGGTATTTCATACTCCACACAAACACTTCTCAAGGTCGGTACGGACGAGCATGATCTCGCAGCAGAGCGGTCCACCGGACGTGCAGCCCACTCGCTGATGCTTGATACGAGACCCTTTCATGTATTCTCTCGCTTCTTGGCAGCAAGCTCTTCGTTCCGTTACGCTCAATTGTTTTTGTTTTGTTTTTTTTCAAATTCGAACCAATCGCTCCATATTCAAATGACAGATGCTTTCATCGCTGTACTAGTAGCGCACGGCCCTGTGATGGCCTCTTTCGTCCCTTACCGTGGTCGGTGTTTCCTCTGTGCCGCCTTTTCTCTGTGTTGGCTCATGGAATCTACAGTGGAACTCCCTGTTTCTGCTGTTGCACTCTGCAGAGATGAGTGATTGCATGCTCTGCAGGCTCCAGCTGATGCGTCTTATGTGAATTCAGGATGCCTCGATAGAATGCACACTCCTGCAGCATACACGTCGGTCTGCTTGTTCGTATCACAGAGCACCACGGTGGAAGCAATGCTATGTGCCATGTCGACGTGCGCACCAAGCAGCGTTCTCTATGTTCTGTTCGAAGATATCAACGCGTGGGAACGCCTCAAGAATGAAAGGCTGTCTATTCCGCAAATGTTGTCTTCAGAATGCGCTGAATGGGGTGACGTGGGGATTGACGGTTGACAGGCCGCAACGATTTTTGTTCCTCGCAGAAAGAACAGGCGTATACGAGGGAGTGCTTCTCCTAGTGCCGTGGGATCCTCAAAGCTCATGTCGACAAATGGCAACATCAACTTGAACCTCTGTGGGTCGGACCTCTAGTGAACACCTGTTGTAAATGAATTTTCCGCCACCACTTGAAGTGAAGGATGTCTCGCTCTGTTGCGAGCATTTTCCAAAGGGAAGATGGATCGATGGGGGATCTTCGAGGGTGCCCCTGGGTTTTTTTTCTCCCTTCCACTTCTCAAATTCGCATTTTCTCTCCCTTCCACTTTTTCCATCGTGGCGTTTTTTGTTTTGTTTTTCTTCTTTTTTCTTCTGCCTATTATTTTCGCCTGGGTTTCCCATTTTGCAGAATGCAGTCATTGTGACAATCGCACACAGCGCCGGCGTAGTGGCGCTTTCATGCGGAGCGAGTCGGTGGATGGTGAATCCGCGGGGGGCGCGGACTTCGCAGACTTTGGATGGAGAGAGACTGCGTAATTTGCAAACGATCGTCACACAACGGATGTGTGCGCCAAATCCCATGGCATCCAAAAACAACCGTGTGTGCGCGCCGTTCATAATGGGTGTGCCGAGCAGCATGTTGGAAACCTAGGTTACCGGCGTCACCATTTATGCAGAATTGTCTCAGTGCATCGCAAAGGTTTGTCAGCAGTCCTCTTCATTTGCGGTCGAGGTCCTCTAAATAATTCTGGAGGAATGGATCGGAGAATCTGAT
The DNA here is from genome assembly GCA_009859145.1 of Andalucia godoyi. Classification (NCBI taxonomy): domain Eukaryota; class Jakobea; order Jakobida; family Andaluciidae; genus Andalucia; species Andalucia godoyi. The sequence continues at coordinate 184,128 of VRVR01000055.1, forward strand.
TCCAGCTAGCATCAATCCTTGGTGCATGGAGCGCTGCGAGGTCTGCGAACCCTGAAATCCTTGAATAGGAGGAGGATTCTGTCTTCTGTGTCTCGTCCGTTCGTTTTCATTTTTTCTTTCTTTTTTCCCTCTTTCCTTTTCTTTGTTTTGGCTTTGACTCTTTATTCCGCTTCTTCACCTGCTTGCGCTATGTCATCGTCTGCGGGCACGAAAGAGCGCATCAAGAAGACCATCTTGTGCTTGTCGGTTGACATAGAGAGCCCCCTGCTTCCCACCAGTGATGATTCCGTCACGTACGTAAATGTACTGGAAGAACGAACGTTCGAACATGATCAATCCTGTACACTCTGTTTGAGGGAAGCAATGGAAAGATGGACAGGTGTACTAGAAGACGTGATTTATAACTATCGACCACTTCAATCGAAAGAGCAAGGCTTGTCGAGCAACACTGCGGGGAATGAGGCGCAAGACGATCAGCATCCTCCAGAGCCGAAGAAATACAAAAGGCGGAATGACAGGCACAAACCTCTCGCTGATCGGATAGAAAAGAACCAAGATGGTACATGCGTGAGGACGGTGCGTGGGAAGTTCCCTTGTCGCAGTCCAATGTTCTTATTAGCATTGGTTGTGACGGTTCCTACCGAAACGGATATGTCATTTTTTCAATACCGTTTGGATCGTCCGCTTCCACTGGCCGTGCAATCACTGAACTGTAAGAAACGGTTTAAATCGATTAGGCCTCTGATCCGATTTTGCTCAAAACTTCTCGAAAACGATGGTCTCATCAGGCGGGGCCGTTTGACCAATCGAGAAGCCGTGGACAGCACCATGTGGCAGTATTTCATGAAAAACGAGAAGCATTTGCCGGATCTGCTGTTGCACTTCCAATTATCCGACCTCTATCCTGCACAGTATCCAAGGTGGCATTCGAGCAATGTGCAAGACTATATTATGACTCTGGGACTTGAAGCGCATTCATGTCAGCAGCGCTGTCTGGAATGGGATGTGGCGCCGTGGTTTAGAGATTCTGCAGGGACGGAGGAAGCAGAAAGCGACGTGAAGGCGCGCCTTCTGGAGGAGAGGATCGGAACAGATATTGCAAAAACCTCCGGCATTGTGGTGGTCCCGATGGCCTCGACTATTCCGACTCTGCGTGCATTCTGTGATAAGATCCCCGCTGAGGCTGACAGCAGGCAGACTACATGTGTGCTGCCAAATCAGGCGTCAAAATACGCAGTCCTGAGAGATCAGACGGATTCGAGGTTCTACGATCTGTCAGAGATGGTTTCGGCACTTGTCAGCAGCCGATCCGCTTTGAAGGCGCGCGTAATCGTTCCATTTCTTCATCTTTGGACACCGCGCATGCTTCGCATCCTGCTGGGCATCTTGGATGGACAGTCCCTTCTCATTCTCTTGGTGGACCCCGTGATGTACGACATGGCGACTCCTGGTAGGTGGCTCATCAGACATTTGTTAGGATTCCAACATGTGAGAGACTGTGTGTCGGAGCAGTATTGCAGCGACGATTCAATCGAATCTATCACGGTAGGCCATCCATGCCTTTCATGGATTCTAGGGGGACACTCGTTGCACACAAAGATTGACCCACCGATAACTTCTGTAACCCATGGCAGAGGTGCGTGCAGTTACACTGCATTGTCTTCTGTGGAGCCTGCTACTCATATCCATCTAGACCCACGTGCCTTGGAAACGATACCGGTTTTTGTGACCAACATCACAGAGGAGAAACCGATGCTCATGCGGTTGCTAACGCGACTGCCAACTGGCAGCCCATTTTCATCTCCACGAATTGTGTGCATTGAGGCGGGACGACATACCCCTGCAGTCTACACGTCGGTCTGCTTGTTCGTATCACAGAGCACCACGGTGGAAGCAATGCTATGTGCCATGTCGACGTGCGCACCAAGCAGCGTTCTCTATGTTCTGTTCGAAGATATCAACGCGTGGGAACGCCTCAAGAATGAAAGGCTGTCTATTCCGCAAATGTTGTCTTCAGAATGCGCTGAATGGGATGACGTGGGAATTGGGCATTGACAGACCCCAACAATGCTTCAGAGAACAAGCAATAAAACAATTTTGCGAATTTCAAAGCATATTCTCGGCAAACGAAAAAGCCAACTGGATGGATTTTGCAGTCGAACTGGTTGAACGAGAGTCCCAGACGGGCGGGCAGACGGGCTTTCAGACCCTCCTGTTGTAACATGTTTTTTCCGCCACAACCTCAAGTGAGATTGCTTGAGTCCCTCGCGGGGCATTTCTCAAAGGAAAATCGAGCCCAAGTTGTCTTGTCGAAGAAAGACCCAAATTTTTTTCATCCTGTTTTTTCCCTATGCATTTCTGACTACGGCGTTTTCTTTCTTTTTCTTCTTTCTTCTTCCTTTTCTGCATTTGTTAAGACTAAGTTTATTTCACGGAGTACTCCTGGGCCGCGCGTTATCTTTTGGCTTTTCCGTTTCATTTGAGTTCCGGTATTGCAGAACGCTCTCATTGAGGCGGTAGCGCGCCGCGCCAACAGAATGACACTCTCGTGTGGAGAAAGTCAGTGAATGATGAACCCACGAGCGCGATTTCCGCGTATTTTAGGACACAGAAAGATTAAGTGAGTTGCAAAAGGACTGCCACAACGGAAGTGTGCATCGACCCCGTGGACGCTGCTCAAGAAGGACGCACGGAGAGGTTCGCTGAACGCCGAGCTTTCCAACGTCACTATTCGTGCAAGAACATCTCGTTGCATTGCGGGGGCCAACACAGTCGATGTGAAGTATTGCACCGATACAGCATAATAAGAGACATGCTTCGCATTCGGTCGCTTCCAGAGCATGATGCATCATCTTTTTTGTATAATGTGTCTTTTGCCTTTACGGGAGTGGATTCGTCATCGAGCGCGTGGCTCCTCTCCAATTTACAGACGACAAGGCTCGTTGAGTCCTTCTTCTTGCTAAAGATAAAGCCCTGAAGCTCGCGCAACAGCTGGTTCATCAGCACACGGGTGTTTGGGCTGCTTCCACCGGATGTGGATACAGCACCGAGGATGACACGAAGTACAGCCTTGCATCAGTCGGCTTTCTGGACACGGCTTCTACGAGGTGCGAGATTGCGCGAAGACAGCAAAAAAGGCGGGCTCATTCTCGATCCCGGCAGAAGGTGTTGGATAGCATCAATTGACGCAGGTTCCGATCATGCCCAGCCTGCGCATTCTTCTTGGGGGGTTTCTCGCTGCATCATGAAAGCTGCTTCTCTTACTTATTTATTTTTTTAACAGAGTTGCGCTTCGCCCCCCGAAGACTTTCCCTTGGTGTCTTCCTCGTTTCGGGGACATGTTCCAGCAGCCAAGCATGCAGCCCACGCCCACCTCCCACTTCCGCTTCCGCTTCCACTCCCGCTCCCGTACTCACACCCACATCCAGTGCGCCTCCTTTCGAGTAGAATTCCCTGGGAACGCTAGTATAGGCAATGCTTCAACAGGCGCAGTCAGTCCAGCCAGTCCAGCAATCCCACGAGCAGCCATCTCCAGCACAGCCCCGTGCACGTCATCAACAAGTTGCTCCGCAGCTCGTACTAAGCCATCCTGTCGATGGATTCCGCACATCGGTGGATGTGAGTTTGCCGTGAACAATGCTGTGAGCGGGCCCGTTCGCTGCTGCGGTTCGGAATGCCAGCTGTCGACCCGGTGAAAACGATATTGAAGTCATTCTGTCGTGTCTGGCTCGCTACTGCATCACATTGGACGGCCGTGTCTCTGTGGAAATGCACATTTGTGAACAGTCGAATGGTGATGCAGCGTCGTCTTGACCACTGTCGCTACCGTCGCAGTCCATGGCGCTTCCATTCGGTACCATGCTCCTTTTCCGCGAAGGGGACGAGATGGATTTCGCAGTGCCGGGATGCCATTCGCCTGTTTGTTCGCCAAGAGTACGGGAGACTCATTCGCGTTTTGTTTGCTGCGCTACAGGCGATTGCAGAACTTCGGCACTCGACGGAATTTCGGCAGATCATGTACAACCCACCCACAGCGGTGGAATCGTCGGCGGGGCACGTCGGGCCAGTTGAAGTCTGTGTTCGCATCAACGGAGCGGCAAGTGCAGTGCTCAGCACAATTGTGGTCACGGCACAACAAGACAAGTCGTCGTTGAGCTGTTCGGCTCCTGTCCCGCACACTGTGTCTGCGGACGTCGCGGCACGATGAACAGAACAAACATGCACAATCTCGTCACCCTCCGCTCCGCCCGCGCCAGTCCATCCGGTGCATGCCAACCGTGACAACGATGTCGGTGTAGAGTCTGCTGCAAGCCATGCAGAAGCAGGCTCTCGCGGCCGCCCAAAGAAGCAGAACAATCCTGTAGATGAAGTCTTGACGAACCGCGGTGCCAGGAACGCTGCAGCGTCCCCTGCAACGAAAGACGCGTCTCTTCCTGAGGATGAACCACCCACGAAGAACAAGAAGAACAAACGCGCAACCGATCCCGACGCTCGTCCTTGCTTGCCGCAGACAGCAATCGTGTGCAGACGACCGCAAACGATTCCGACTCGGAAGATGTGGAAAGGATCAAGGCGCTTCTTCACGAATATGCAAAGTCGGCGGATGATATCGCATTGTCCGAGTTTTGGCAGTCGTGCACTGCAAAGCATCCGCGCCTTCTGGCGACTCAGCCGCGCGTGCTTGCGCAATGGATGAAAAACATGGGCTGGGTAGTGAAAGCTCTGCATCATGGGAGAAAGACACGTCCATGCTGGATCTCTCCTGAGCATCCAGAATACCCGTCTCAAAATGCAGAGGATGCTGATGCGGGCGGTGTACAAACAGAAGAAGACCAATCATAGAGCGTGTGTGGCTGCTGTCTGTGTGCGGGACGCCTGTGGACCGGTTTGGAGTTTTGTGCGAGCATGCTCTCCAGAGTAGTGCAGATTGCCAGCCCTCTCGCAAGCAAGACAGAATCGAATGGGCAGGCTCCTCTTTGCATCATTTGATGTCTGCCCGCGGAATGGCGTGACGCTAGACGATTGTTCAAAAAGGGAAACCCCGGCTGTCTCGCAAGCACACCACACAGCGTTCGGCAATCTCGTTCCCGACTGCCGTTTCTTTTTTGTGGGCGGTGTGATCGGAGCCGGCATCACATGGGACGCGTTGGCGAGGATCTGCCTCCACGAAGCACAGATCGTGTTGTTTCGAAGGTTGTGTTGTCGTGACGCTTCCTCCGAGAGAGCGCTCGCGCGACATGGCGACGATGCGCAGCGCTACTCTGATGAGTAGTTGGACACAGCGTGCCTCGTCGTATGTTGTCGAGGCAGCGCACGTCCTCGGCCGCCGCTTTTCGCACACATCCAAAAAGTATGTGCGCAACCTGCCCCCTCGCAACTATCTCCAAATCCGTGACGTCGAAACCGTGTATGCCGTCGCGGCGTTCGAGGGTTCGCCTAACCTTGGGGTATTCTCCGTGGACATCACGGGCGGCACTGCATGGGCCACTCAGATGTTCGTCATGCGGCACATCCGCGACGACGGGCAGCAGCCAAGGAGCCTTCCGCTCTACCTGTTTGAGCAGGGAATGCACAATCATTGGTTCCAGGGAGAAATCATCAAAGTCTGCAAAATGATGAGTGATCAGTTGTCCATCGGCAAACCAGATATCATCAAAGAGATATTTATATGGCGTCCAATCGATGCCGCCGCCGTCCCGGTCCCGTCCAAAGCATACGCCGGTATTGGGTCAAGAGAACTCAGACCCGAGGCAATCAAGGCGATGAAAGACCTGTTTGCAAGAATTGGCGATTTCGAAAAACAGGTAGTCACAAAACACCTTTCGTTGCAATAATAATAAAATTAAAATAAAATAAAAAATCAGAACGACTGTAAAAAACAAATAGGGAAGGGGGCCGGGAAAGAGGCGACGGACGAAAAAATTTTTAATTGGGAAAATGGAAAAAGTGCGGGCTCAGACATCGCCGGATCTTTTTTTTAATTAGTAGAAATCGGAAAATGGGAAATTTGGACCCCTCCCGGAAAGCTGTGAGCCCGCTGAGCCCGTGAGCCCGCTGAGCCCGCAGCTTTTTTTTTCTCCTGGCTGTGACAGCCAGTGATTGGGCCTGTACTAGGAAACAGGGGTCTGGTCCCACCGTCCTGGTCACACGTACGGGCGGATGGCGTGCTCGCACACCACCCCTGGTGGTGGCACACCCATCATTCTTGCACGGGGAGAGTGGCTCCGGCGCGAGCTGGAGCAGCCTCCACCATCGGAAGAGATTCCCATCAATTGTCTTGTTAAAGATGGATGGTAGCTATATTGGGAACATCCGTTCCGAATCTAGCTGACATGCAGGCAAGGATTGACTAAATGAGAGATGCATCTCAATTGGGAAGCAGCCACGCCCTAGGCTTTGCCTCTATTTCATGTCATCCACTCCTTCCTAATAAAGGAGTCAATGGACAGAAAGATCACATAGTCGATCGATGGCGACCATTCAATAAAAACGACTCATGTATTTATTAGATAACTGTCTCTTGATGCAATCAAAGAGAACAAATAAATAGATACGCTGCATCCATGTCGAACACTTATTAAAAGCAGGGGGACGCTGGTTATTAATCGGTTAACAACCGGTTAATAACCTTATACAAGCAAACCCTAGAAAGGAAGATCATCCAGCGTCAACTTATCAAGACTTTTACTTCTTGATATCTCATGAAGGTATTTTTCATATGTGTTTGTTCAGCCGTAGTGTAACCATTTTTAACCACCAACCGAGGAGAGTTGGATATTGGTTATTGATTATTAGGTTAATCGGTTGAGCGGTTAACCAGCGTCTCCCTGATTAAAAATACAGGATGCAATGAACGCTGTAACAGAGTCTCTCCCAAACATCTGTTTATATATGTCAGTGCATGTTGTTCCAAGATCTTTGCACGGATTGGCGCAGACATCAAAAATCTCCATTGCGGTGTCACTACGGACCAACGTACTTACAACCTTCCCCATTTTTCACGATCATCAACTTCCCTATCGATAGCATAATATCGATCAGTGATTAGAAACTGCAATTTGATAGAAGCATGATGCGCACATGTCATGCAAGAACCGCGAATCGCTTTGTCGACACCTTAACAGATGTGTAACATGCGGTACTCCTTGTAATCCGGAAGCCTGTTTTAGCCAGTTCATTGGTGTTCACAGAACAGAAACAGGAACAGAAACAAGACGGAGACGGAAACTCTAGTAGGGCTGCAATAATGATCACATCCATATCGACGTACAAGGACGCAAAATGGTTTATGATCAGATGCTGTGTCGAACGTGTACAGTCTAGTACAGGTATTGTTTGGAGGAGGGAATGGATATGTGACATGCGTGTTGTAGTGTTTGTTAATGTCCATCGATATCTCAACACCTACATCATGTAACGCTCATCTGGAAAGAAACAATGGAGAGGAAGAATCACTGTATCACGCATTGGTTCGCATAATCACGATGTTAAAGTTGGTGAATGTAATATATTACAGTGCGAAATATCTAGATGATACGCACCAGATACTGGATAAAGATTGACCATTTCAATATTTGTAAATAACTTGCATTAATTGGATTGTGTTGAAATATCATAGATATAATAAATAAGGAGGTATTTAGATCAGATAGACGCTGTTTAACCGGTCAACCGATTAACCTAATAATCAATAACCAATAACCAATTCTCTTTGGTTAGTGATCAACCAACGTCTCTCTGATCTAGATTGTATGTTGTATTAAATTTCCTTTAGGAAGGAGTGGATGACATGAAATAGAGGCAAAGCCTAGGGCGTGGCTGCTTCCCAATTGAGATGCATCTCTCATTTAGTCAATCCTTGCCTGCATGTCAGCTAGATTCGGAACGGATGTTCCCAATATAGCTACCATCCATCTTTAACAAGACAATTGATGGGAATCTCTTCCGATGGTGGAGGCTGCTCCAGCTCGCGCCGGAGCCACTCTCCCCGTGCAAGAATGATGGGTGTGCCACCACCAGGGGTGGTGTGCGAGCACGCCATCCGCCCGTACGTGTGACCAGGACGGTGGGACCAGACCCCTGTTTCCTAGTACAGGCCCAATCACTGGCTGTCACAGCCAGGAGAAAAAAAAGCTGCGGGCTCAGCGGGCTCACGGGCTCAGCGGGCTCACAGCTTTCCGGGAGGGGTCCAAATTTCCCATTTTCCGATTTCTACTAATTAAAAAAAAGATCCGGCGATGTCTGAGCCCGCACTTTTTCCATTTTCCCAATTAAAAATTTTTTCGTCCGTCGCCTCTTTCCCGGCCCCCTTCCCTATTTGTTTTTTACAGTCGTTCTGATTTTTTATTTTTTCTTCCCTAATCATTTTACATCATGGAGCAACATCCATCCGATGGTGCTTCGATTACAAATGAGCTTGAGTGGAACCCGAGCTTGCGCAATACGTAGGCCCACGTGTAAAGATCTGTTGGTCACCTTTCCATATCCTCGCCATAAATGCGCTTGTCTTTCGAAAACCCAAACACATTCAAAACTTCGTCCAGTTTGGCGATCCCTGCCGAACTTCGCCACGTTCTACAACTCGTGTAATTACACTTGCGATCGTTGTGATAAGTGTTGCATTCGTGCCAGTACCTATTGTCATCAGGATCTTCGCGAAGCAAGGCGAACACAAGACGGTAGGGTTCGATTTTGAACGCCCGCATCGCCGAATCGTGTTTGTAGACGCACATCAGATGATCGGGGGGCGCATGTTTGATGAGTTCGGACATTGGGCCGAAGTCTGCCTCGCTGGAGGAATATAAGAACTCCGTGAGCTCGGGTTGGAAATCCAGTGCCAGACGGCATATCTCGGGCGTGAAATCAATCACGTCGTGGAATACCGTGCAGAAATGCCGAACCTTATCCATACTGATCTTCCTTTCCGATTCGAGGAGATTGTCGCGGGTCCTGTATGGCGAATTCATCAATGCGCCTTCCAGCACCGCATCTGCGAACGCAAACACGCGGCCCTCGGATTCTGTCCAGTATTCGTACAGGGACGCGATGGAGCCGAGGAGCTCTTCGGATCCGACAGAAACCCATTGGTTCCGCGAATACGGGAGCGTCTCTAGTTTCTCGACCATGATAGGCCCAGTGCTGTTCTCTTCGGTTTCTCCCTCGATCCCCTTGCAAAGCAATTTCATCAACGCGTGCGATTTGAGAATTTCGTCTGGCTTCTCCCAGCGCCCTGGCGCCGCCGCGATCCACTCTGCGAGCATTTCGGGGCGGATCGCGAATCCGAGATTCGCCATCGTGTTGATGGCCGGGACGCCGACGTCGACCCATTGCGTCTTCGTCTTCATGTCCGTGATGGAGAACGAACGCATGACGTAGTCGAACATGTGCGCGTCGATCAGCTTGCAGCTGTTGAGACGGCCGTTGATTGCAGTCACCCAGTGGACCCACGGCAGATCGATGCTGTGCGACGCTGCTGCAACGGCGTCGACGACGGTCGGGATTTCTGAATCCGACAGATACGCCATCAACACCCATTCGCTGAGCGGAATAACTTCGGCTAGATCCGATGTGTTCCCCTTGTCTTGCTTCTGCAATTTGAACACGGCATTGGCCATCGCCTTCATGAACTCCTGCTTCTTGCGCAGCACGTTCCACACGTACTCGGAGACATCTTTGGTCAGGTCGCCGCGCCAGTCGAACATGCTGAGGCCGACCTTGGAGAAGTACTTCTCCCAGAACCTCACCCGTATGCACACCAGCCCACTGCGTGAAGGGCTTCTTGCGCGTGGACGGGTACACCGATGGCGTGATTGAAAACAGCGCGCGTGGGAAGCGTGTCGCCGTCTCCTCTTCTGGGATCTTCTTCGCTGTTATGGACGCTTCGCGGATGGCGTTTCCTTTCTCCCTTGATCTTTTCCCGACAGCTCTCGAAGATGTGCTCTTCGAGACATGTGTTCGCTCTTTCCCATGCTCCACTTCGATGCCGTGGTACTTCTGCTCGATCTCACTGATTCGCTTGCGTGCATCTTTGAAATCGTGTTGATGGTTCTCATTGCTGATCTGCAATTCGATTAATGGATTCAGCAAGAATTGAGAAATGCTCCGGTGGCCCCTTAAAGTCCAAAAATGTTTGAAACACACACCACAGCACGCTGCATCAAGTGACGCAAGCTTCCTATAAAACGCCGAGAAAGCCCGCCCAATTCCGTTTTATTTTTTGTGCAGCCCTTCACCCTCTGTCTTCCAGCCATCCTCCTTTTCTGTGTCTGCAATTCTTTTTCTCATGGAAGGAACCTCATTGTCGTTGCGTGAAGCTGCACGACAGCATGGATTTAATAACCGCTGGCTTATCAAGAACTCGAAGCGTACTCGAAGCAACCTGCAGAGAGTGCTGGATATCCGCGTCCTGGGTCGCGATGACTTGCATTTCTGTTCGAATGAAACCCGAGCACTGTTTCCAAAACCGCGTGAAATTGATGATATAGTGGCGCAGCTTGTGGGAGACCATGGGGTGCCCAACATTGCGCGCTTAGGCTTGCCCCGAAAAAAGCAGAGATCGCTCGAGGAAGAAGACGATGGTAGTGATGACTCTTCCGATGGAGACGCTAACAGTTCCTCTGATCGCGGAAGTGACGCGGCTGCTGTCACGGACGGCATTGTAATCTATGTTGGTTCCCCGGCAAGCGTCTCCAAGGCTGTGGACTATGAAGGATGGATACATGGGCATACATGGCATTCTGAGAATCAGTCGGATCAGCAACGTCAGAATTACGAGTGTTCGTTCGGGCGCATCATGCGGTCTCAAGAGTACAAAACCAAAATGGGGCGCAATCGACCTCGGGATTGCTTATGTCGACGTCTTTCTATTAATGTCACTGTCAGAGACCAAACGTGCACAATACTTGTCCTCAAGGGCAGGCACATCCACTCTGCAGTGACCTGCGGTGAGCATGGACATCTGGATCCATCGATTCGTAAGCAGATCGAAGAAAGGCTCATGCAGGGCGCAAGGCCATCTGTAGTTCTTGACGAAATAATCTCTATGATCTCTGTACTGGCTGGTCGAAACAACCCTTTGGCAGAGGAAATGAACAAGAGACTCGTACCGGACAAGAAAGCAGCGTGGAACATCTGGTATCGCCATGTGTACCACAAGCAACGTTTCTCGAGAGACGATCTGGACGATTTGGTGCAGTGGATCGAGGACCCGTCTGCATCGTATCGAAGAGGCGTCGTGCTGTCAAAATACCGCTACGATGAAGGACAGAAGCGTGTCGTAGACCATCTTAATGTTATTTTGCATAATGACGCTTCATTTTGCATCTTGCAGAAATGTGGACCGAATGGAAGATTTTTGCTGGATTCGACTCATGGGACCAACCAGTTCCTCTGGCCGTTGTATTCACTTGGAGTGGTTGTAGATATGAAACAACGGAAGACGGTTGTTGTCGCGCGCATGATAACATCGGACAATTCAAGCAAGGCTCCTGAAGCGCTCTTGCGATGGGCTCGTTCGCACATCTCCTGTGCGCCCAGAGACATCCTCATTGATAATGACATTCGCGAGAAGCTCGCGATTCGAGCACTGTGGGGAGAAGAAGTGAACATTATTATTTGTTATTTCCACCTACTGCAATTCTTGGTCCGATGGTTGAAGCATGAGAAGCTGAGAGAGGAAAGACGACATGTCATCGTTAGTGCAATCGAGCGAATGTGTGGGGCAGAATCTGCTCCTGCTGCCTTGCTGATCCACCGAAGAACTCGCATGGTCATCGTTGACTGGGAATCGCATGCGGCCATTGGATGCGACGAACGTCGTGCGTACACGAAATTGCTGCGGCGCTGGGATATCTATGGGCAACGCAAGCATTCGTTTGAAGCTCCGGTCGGCTTCCAGGACGAAAAGTTTGCAAATGATCATGTTTGCGCCGAGGATTTCGTTCCAGGCGATGATCAGGCGTTTATGTACGTCGAGATGTGGTGCCACGCGTTCTGGAGAGATGCTTCTGTGCGGACCACAAATGGATTGGAAATTGAGCACAAGAATCTCAAGTATGGCGATGCGTACTTGAATGGCCTCAAAAATCGTCGGTTAGGAGACTTCGTGAGAAAAATCGAACGTGGCGACTTCTTGAAGATGCAGGACTTCATCATGCTGGTAACGGGTCGGCATCGCGACAAGAATTCTATGCCGGTTAGCATCCACAATGATTTCGAGAGAGGTCGCGAAGTGGCAGAAAAAATAAGCCTTGGAGAAAGGCAGGGTGCTCTCACAATCACATCTGACGGAAATGAACTCTGCTGTACTCTGAAGCTGCCGAATGCGCAATCGTCTACTGATGCAGAGACGGGAACAGTGGCAGTCATTCATGCTCTCAAGAATTGTCAAACGACCAATGGAACCGTCACCGAAATTCGGCATGTTGCATGCTCGTGTCCGCGTATGAGAGGAACTTCTTTTTGCAAGCATGTCGTCGCAGCAGCCCAACTGGAAGACTTGATTCCCTCCATCGAACGATTCGCTACAACGTTGTTCCAGTTCACTGTTCAAGATGAGATCGTGACGAAGTTTCGCGAGTGGAAGTACGAAAGAGCTTGCGACATGGAAAAAAGACTGCATCTGTCACAACGATTGTCGCTTCTCAATCCCAGCTTTGAAGGACTTGCAGTAATAGGTGGAAGTGCAGCTGTCGATGCATCATCAGCCAGACGGCCGCTGCCAGTGGATCATGCCGTCGTCGACCTAACTGATGATGACCATGTCGAGACCGTTGTTTCAGCGACGACGTTGACAACTTCCGAGGAGCACAATGATGATACAGCGGGCTCGATGGCTGTTCTTTCGGCAAATACGGCTGTTCAATCCTTGTTGCAATCTGCTAGTCAAGCGTTGCGCCAACCGGGAAGATCACAGAGGGCGCTACAAATAATTTCCCAATGCCAAGCGATGCTCAACGACCTCATGGGTTCCCCGGAGCGCTGTATGACTCGGATGGATCAACTGACAAATGCATATGGAGCGAAGCGGCCGTCTGCCGACACTTCTCAGACGGCCCTGGCTTTGGCACATGCCAAATCACAAAACAAACCAGGTAGACAAGTTGTGCTGGAACGTCGCTCTGAAAGGGAAGCCGCATATGATGTCGCCGTCGCAAGTGTGTCGAGTAGACCCGAAAATGATCTCTTTCAGGGAGCTAGTCAACCCGATTTACCTCAGAATACTCCATCATACGCGACGTTCTGCAGAAATGAGAATGCCTACACTGATGTCACTGGAAAGATTGTGTCGTTTTCTTTGGTTCGAGGGATGGTGTGGAGAGATAATTCTTGTGCTGTCGATACCCTCGTTGAGGTTCTGATCCGTCCAATGATGCTTATGTCGTTAGAGCAGGTCAGTCGCTGGACGACAATGCCTGCTTTCATGAGGCGACCTTCTTCGATGTTGTTGTTGAATCATGTGATGGACCGGCGGACTCTACCACTCCGGGGAGTTGGCCCACACAGTCACTTCGAAACCGGATACATCCAGCTTCTTGACAGAATCAAATGCGAAATCTACAACATGGTGGCAGGAGGTAATTTCAAGCGTGGTGCATTTCTTTCGTATCCCTCGTTGCAAACGTACTTTATGACAAGAGACCCGTTGTGCGAATTCGTCGTCCGCGGTCTACATCCTGCGGTCACATTAACACTGTTCAGGTCTCCCAAGTTGAGCCAACATTGCCAACGCAATTGGAAAGCCCCTTGCCGAATAGAATCGAGTTTGGGGTACCGTCTGCCCACGAAAGATTTCCTGTTCAATGTCAATATTGCAGAAAGCAGGTCGCATGGGACATCGAAAGTGTGCAGATGGACTGTCCGGTTCTCATGAATGTTTGGTGTTCCCAACAGCTATCAAGGCAGGAATTTCAAGGCAGTTGGTTGACTTGCAAATTTCGCACCAATCGTTCCTGGGTGATACGGATTGGTCCACAGCAGGAGATTGAATATCAACTTGTGGCAATTGGATTCTTCAAGGATAGCAGCCACTTCAACGCCGGCATCTGCCGACCAGATACCTCATCTCCCACATGGAGCTGCGAAACGTCTGAGTGGACATTCTATGATGGATGCGACAGATCCGGCACAATGTTCGGACACACCATGGACTCCGTTTTCCGTGTTGCTTTCCAGGCAGTCGGTCCAACAAGGCATGAAGTATGCCAGCTTGTGTATATCAGGCGGGATGCATGCCATGTACAAGAAGAAATTCCCATGATTCAGAGGGTGGACGGCCTTTCCGCAAGCTCTGTTGAGTGGGCAATCGCCCTCCGTAACCTTGCAAGGCAAAAGGCAGAACGTCGAGCCGAAGCAAACGTTAGTTCATCGAAGAAGAAGAAGAAGAGGACGGCGAATTCAGATGCTATCGTCATCGATGACTAAGATTGTGACTTTGCGAGTAAACGATAAATGTTGTTTGATTCTCGTCCCTGTATTAATAGGAAGCTTGCGTCACTTGATGCAGCGTGCTGTGGTGTGTTTTTCAAACATTTTGGATTTTAAGAGGGGGGGGCCACCTGAGCACGTCTCTTCAACCCGCAACACCTCTTTCTTTCGCTTTGCCTTGTTGTTTCCCCTTTCCCTTTTCCCTTTTTCTGTCTTCTACCCCTGTCAATGTAGGCTCCCTTGTTTTTTGAGTCCCGGAATTGCCAAACTCGATTATGAGGAACTAATCTTGCTGGATTTTCGGCAAAAGTCTTTCAGTGCGCTTTCATTTTCTTCACACTTTTTGTAGATGTGCAAGCAGAGAACGACGAGCTGTGCAAAAGCGGGGGGGGCAACCACTACATTATCCACCTCGATGAAGGGATGTGATTGTATCACTATGCGACATACGGAGTGCAAAAGAACATCCTTGTATGAAGAAGGTTCCGTTCAGATTGTATGAAAGTACGTGGACGGCACCAGAAGGACGCTGCCAATAACAAGTTCTTGAGAAGGAGGATGTTCTGCGCAGTAGAGCATCAAACCAGCAATGGGAAGACAAATGTTGTTGAAGATTTGGCTTCCTGAAATCAATCGCAGGTGGTGGATACGACTGTCCGCTCCACCAGTGCTGCGATTATCATCGGCTGCTGAACAAGCATGCGAATCATGCTTTAACAAGACAAGTGCCAATGAATTCGTCGCAGACTTGGAAGCGGCGCATGTGCGAGCAAGAATTACAAGTCAGGCAGATGTGTGAACGACGCTCTGTGTGGACGATCCGTGGGCGCACTTTGACCAACAACCCAAACTGTGAGTATGGTACAAACCGAGTGCACAACATTATCTTGGGAGAAGCATCGACCAAGATAAATGCAACATCTGTGGATGGAGAAATCATTTCAACTGATGTCGAACAATTGGGAGCTTATCACGGTCCCTTCTGCGCGGCGTGCACGAATGCAGGGTTTGGACGCGGGTGTTACAAGACCGTCAGAAGCGTGCCTTGGTGCGGAACACGGGAAGATGAGAGAGCATTCCTCTGGAAGCTAACAGCGGATTGGTAGGACCCCGAAAACGCTTTATGAACATCTTTTTCTTGATAAGCCGTGCCTTTTGTAGCGGGGAGGGGTCTTGGGGGGAAATGTTGGCAGCGATTCAGCTCTCTTGGTTTCTTTGTCTTGTGGTGTTCATCGCTTGTTCTGCGTTTGGCTATTGCTTTTGCGGGGTTGTTGGCGACGAGCGGTCACTTTTTTGAAAGGAGACTGTTGGGTTCGCGGTCGCGCGAGGCTGCCGAGTTTTGGTTTTTTATTTCCTAAACACCGTCGGAAATATCTCGGACAGTAAAGACTTCCTTTTCTCTCCGGATGCATTCCTTGTCATGCAACCGAGCCATGACTCTGCGCGCCAAACTCACGGTCAACACCTCTACTTTCCCAGCATTGGGTTGGATCACGTGGCCACCGTGCGGGTGAAACAAGCACATCCACTTCCACACGAGGAGGTCCCTTGCATCCGTGATAACTTCGTGCGACAGATCGTCGACGAAAGGAGCTTCTTCATCTTGGATCAACCGCATCGACAGGCGGAACCACGTATCTTCTAATCCTGAGTTCGAAGAATACAGAACAAGATCATCTTTCAAAACAAAAAGCGACCCTTTCCAGCGGTACGTTGCAAGATCATCCAGAGTGATTAGGTCCGCAACGATATGTGGAGCTTGCACACATGCCCACCTGTACAACACGCTCATCAGAAAATACCGGAATTCTTCTGTCGTGGATGATGCATGCATGCGGAGGCGTTGTAAGTGATAATGCACTGTGTTTGCCTGGATCCCGTACGTCTGTAAACACTGAAAACAAGCGGCTGCGAAGGACTTTGCTGGGCAAATGGCCTGAATATCCAATTTCAATTTCTCGATGGAATCGTCGCGGAGGATTGGAACGTTATGTTCGATATCCTCCATGCCGATTGCGAACACATTGTCGAGCGAGTCGTCGTTTGGTGCATCGAGCATAAGAATCTCAGATGGCGCGTCGGATATCAGCGTCGGAATGATGCGGCGCTTCATGACAACACAGGTGCGAAAGGCACAAATTGTGAATCTGGCAGAAATGAATGGGATTTCTTTTTTCAAGAGCTGCGGAGAAACGAGACCACAAAATCCGACAGACACCCCAAAAACCCCCGGAGGTCTGGAAGACCAATTCACACAATCCGCTGCAGCCGTTTTCAGCGTCTTTTTGCATTCGAGTCTTTTGCACCTCCCTCTCTCTCGCTCGCTCTCTTCTCGTCCTCCTGTTCATTTGTCTCGTACTCGCATCCTCATTGCT